>JBAMBQ010003699.1:0-92723 GCA_037044495.1 Stegana nigrithorax
CAATCGGAATCCACTACTCCAGCGGAGTCGACCACCGCAATGGCTACCAATATGACCACAACCGCAATCGGAAAAACTGTAAAAGGAAAAAAAAAAAGTAAGTCTGACGAATTACTATCAATGTACAAAGGCAATTGAAAACAGTTAAACGGTCTCTAAATGCGTTCTCACTTTTCTTTCAGAAAAGAAATTAGGGGGGAAAAAGAAAAAAAAAGTAGTAGAAGTGCCAAAAAATGTGACCCAAATAATAGTCGACGTAGCTAAAATAGCCTCCGCAATATCAAAGACAGTCAATATGAATAATATCAATAAAAGACTTGATAAGGTTGGAGAATTTATTGATGATATAAAAAATGAAATTGAGAAAAAAAATTTCTTCCCAATTAAAATAGTCATAATATTCGCAAATAATTCGATCGAGAAAATAGTGACAGAAATTATGGACTGGATAGAATACTATCAGCCACTTTTCATATTAATGACAAAAGACATTTATGGTTTTGACGAAAAGTTGCAATTGGCAGAAGAAGAAAAAGAAAAAGAAAAAGAAAAAAAGAAAGAAAAAGAAAAAGAAAAAGAAAAAGAGAAAGAAAAAGAAAAAAATCACGTTAAGGTCCCAATCATAGTAGAATTAGGTAATAGAGTAATTAAAGTGGTTGAATGTGTGTTGCCAATAGTAAAGGATGTGGCTTCAAGTATATACGACAGCGCAAAGAAACGAGTGCAGAAATTCGTTAGTGACGTTAAGGAAGCAATAGTGAAAAAAAATCCTCTTGCAGCTGTATCAGCATTGGGTAGGAATGCGTTGGAAATTTCTATAGAAGACCTACAAGATTGGGTTGATATAGCTGATTCATTGGCCAATTTTCTATCGGGAGGAGAATCGAAGGGAAAACATAAATCACTTGCGGAGGAAATAGTACGTATAGGACAACATATTTATAAAACAATATTAAAGATTGAGATAGAAATAATCAAAGCATTCATTAAAGTGCTAGATTTTTTCACCAGTTTTTATGTGAAAGCAAGTGAGAAAATTGGAGAAATACTGAAAAAAGTAGGTGAAACGATTGCGAATACAGCAAAAATTATAGGTAAAACAGCAGTAAGCGTAATTAAGACAGTGGTAAAGGCTGCAAAATGGGTAGCGAAGAAAGTGGTAGAGGGTGTAAAATGGGCTGGTGAGAAAGTGGTAGAGGGTATTAAAGCGGTAGGCAACTGGTTTAAGAATTTGTTTAGTCGTAAAGGGCCCAATACTCAACCCGACGTCCGTATATTGGGACACAATCAACCTCGTCAACATGTCTATTTGCCAGGTAGACTTTTAAAGACCGACCGAATATGCCGACCGTATGAGGTGCTGGACAAAAATAATCGTTGCGTTCGTAAGAAAGGCAAAACTGGTTACTATAAGCACCACACACATGTCTACCATGAAAATACCCGAAAGCGAAGCCGCAGTTAAACAGATTTGTTTGTATTATATTGGCATGAATAATTCAGCAATAAAACAAATGAATTTAAACAAATGAAAGAGAGTTGTTTAAAAATCAAAGAAACTTTGGCCATAAAAAAATATATATACTCGTATAATTGAAGATTATTCACGCAACAAAATGTGTGACTAATCAGCGTATAATGAAAAATGTAGAAAATCTTGTACCAGATACCAAAATTAATTGAGTCAAATCTAACTGCGACATCATGAAGATGTATGCAATATTGCTGATCTACGTACTTCTCATCACTGGTTTCGAAGTTGATATGAAACCAGCCAATGAGCCAAAACCAATTAATGAATCCACTGCTCCAGCGGAGTCGTCCACCGCAATGGCTGCCAATGTGGCTACAACTACTAATGAGCCAAAACCTATTAACGAAACCGAAACTACAACTGAAGCGAAATCTATCACGGAACCTCAAGCTGCAACTGAATCGGTATCTACTATTGAAAATACGTCCAGCACTCAACCGGAATCCACTACTACAGTGGAGTCGACTACTGCAATGGTTGCCAATGTGACTACAACCGCAATCGGAAAAACTGTAAAAGAGAAAGAAAATCGTAAGTACAATCGCAATTAAAAAGAGTTCAAAGGTCTCTGAATGCATTCTTGATTTTCTTTCAGAAAATAATTTAGGGGGGAAAAATCAAGAAAAAGAAACAGTAGTAGCTAAAGAAATGCCCGTAATAATAGAAGATGTAGCTAAATTTGCCTCCACAATAGCAAAGAAGCAAGGGAATAAAACAGAAATGATTAAGACATTCTTTGTCGGTATACAAAATGAAATCAAGAAAAAAAACTCTTTCCCAATTAAAATAGTTTTAAAATTGACTAAGAAATCGATCGAGAAAACTGTGAGAGAAATTCGTGATTGGGTAGAATACCTTGGTCCACTGATCAAATTGATGCAAGAAGAAGGTGTTGTTTTGGTAGATAAAATTAAGGAACCGATTCATGTTGCAGAAGTGACAGTAAAAAAGGATGTGATAAGTGGTGTAAAATGGGTAGCTAACAAAGTGAAAGAGGGTGTAAAATGGGCTGCTAAGAAAGTGGTAGAGGGTGCAAAATGGGTAGTTAACAAAGTGGCAGATGGTGTAAAATGGGTAGCTAACAAAGTGGCAAATGGTGTAAAATGGGTAGCTAACAAAGTGAAAGAGGGTTTTAATAAGGTAGGCAACTGGTTTAAGAGATTGTTTAGTCGTAGAGGGCATAACACTCAACTCGAGGTCCGTATATTGGGACACAATCGTCTTCGTGAATATGTCTATTTGCCAGGTAGGCTTTTAAAGACCGACCGAGTATGCCGACCGTATGAGGTGCTGGACAAAAATAATCGTTGCGTTCGTAAGAAAGGCAAAACTGGTTACTATAAGCACCACACACATGTCTACCATGAAAATACCCGAAAGCGAAGCCGGAGTTAAACATAATTGTTTGTATTAAGGTGACATGAATTATTTAAAAATAAAGCAAATATATTACCAGCCAATACAAGATAGTTGTTCAAAAATCGAAGCTACTTTGGATTTGATTATATCCAATAGTGACTTGGGATTCGCCTGCTCATAGCTTTTGGTTTTTATTTTTGTTATCTTAAAACAATATTTTTGACAAACTGTTTTGTTAGTAAAATAAAACTTAAATCAATTTCTATACTACCTTTGAGATGGTGGACTCTAGTGCAAATGATCAAAAACTTTACTAGAGTCAGAAGAAGTTCCATTTGAGATAAATAGTTAACAAGATCCTTTCTTGTCAATTGAAACTCCTTCTGCCTATTCTTTTATGACGTTGCACGATTATCTTGTACAACAACAGAAATGTAGTCAAATTTCATGTGCCTGACTTTTACTTTGTTTTTTGTGCTTTGCACTCCCTTTTAGAAAAATAATTAATTATATTTCGTTACATATTCGCTTGAATGAATTTCATTAGCTACACAATTAAGCGTGTGCATAATCGATATATAATGAAGCGGCAAAAATATTTTAACAGTTATACAAGCTAAAAACGTATACTTAACACGTTAAGATGGTACAATCTGCAACATTGCTGTTCTGCATTGAATCGAATAAAACTAAGACAGCATTATAATAGCAAAAAAAAATTGTTACAGTTCAAAATGTACATTGTGCTCAAAAGGCGATGAAGTAATCAAGAAAAGTTAAAAATCAGTTACTTTAAACGTAATACTCAAGTTTAGTATGAAAGTAATCGAAAGTGAAGCAAGTTAAAGTGAAAAAATTGGTTTTTTAAAAAAAAAAAAAAAAACAAAAACCAAACATCAAAAATTAAAATTAAAATCTTTCATAAATTTCAATCAAATCTGGAAAACTGGCCTAGTACCTGAGCTGTTGCAGATAATATTATTATACTAGTGTAATGCGACATAGCATGTTTTAGAAAGAAAGTGTATTTAATCTAAATTTTATTTTTTTATGTTATATAAATATATTTTTCTGTTTATTTATTATTTAATGTGAAAAGTTTGTGCAACTTACTATTCGTTTTTTCAACTTTGGCCTAATGACTTCGACTAAGTACTGACCTGGAACACTGTGTTCAGTTAAGTTTAAGTTAAGGTAATGCAAAGCACTTACATGCGCATAAATATTAAATATTAAATGGGCATAAATGGCCATTATTTAATTATTTATTTAAAAGCAAGCGCAGTTTCAATTGCGCCATTGTTGTGAAACTCTGCTCTGCTCAAATCATTTTGCACACATTGTCGCTGCTTATTTGCTGAGATTTGTTGCTTCTGTTGTGGCAATTCAGCATGTGGGCCATAACTTATACACACACACACATATACATATACACAAACATTTTGGAAGCAAAGTTTAAAGCGTAAGACAAAACGTAAGACGATGAGGAATGGGGGCCTAGAGCAATGCCTGTTCTTAGACATATGTCAGTAAATGCTTAGCCTCAATCACTGTCAACTCGAAAAAGCCGCAAAAATTTGAAAAATTAAAACATTTATTTGTTGAAACTTATGCCATAAAAAATGTTGCAAAATAAAATCAAAACAAAAAGAAAGCAAAGCAAAAGGAAAAGAAAACAAAAAACAAAAAAAAAGAATGGAAATAAGGAAGAAATGGAAACATTTAAATGTGACACACTTTTATAAATGTCAAACAATCAAGAAGAAGTCACATGTTCCATTCCTCTCGTTCGCGCACTTTCGCACAACTCCCTGCCTCTCTCTCTCTCTCTCTCTCTCACTCTCTCACACTCTTACGCTATTGCAGAAATTATGTAAATTTTGTAAAGTTTGTTGCAATTTGTTGTTTTGTTTGTTGTTTGCTGATTTTATTTTCTCGTGTCTAGCAGCTATTTGTTGCATAACAAATAGAAACAAAAAATATATATATGTATACATTTTCGTGAGAGAAACATTGTATTATATAGATGTCTTATGAACTGAAATAATAGATAGAAAATTTTAAAGGCAACAAAGTATATTAATATAACAGCACAATTTTTGAAGTTTGAAATATTAAGTTTGGTCTTCATGGCCAATTCAATGCTTCATTTCCGTTTTATATACTTTTTCTAAAAAGTTCATGAAATTTATAGAAGCTAGAAACAACATTGTAGAATTTTGGTTATCCTTTGCACATTGGTAAATGACTTATAGAATTGAAACAAATAAAAATGTAATTATCTATCATTAAAAAGCATAGTGTTATCATGTTATCATACTCGTTTATTTTTATATGGGCATATACAATAATAATATTAGTCGACTAAAATTTATGTTCATGACCGCCAACCAAAAGGCATATATATTTTATATATATATGCACAAAAATAAAACACACCGAAGACGAAACAAAGTTTACCGAAATTGCCAACGCGTCTGAGACATTGGACCGTGCAGCTTGAGTTGTGCTGATTTGCTGCCCGTTAGCCCCTGCCACGACACGGCCGCCTTTAGGCACACGTTTTGCTGCATAAGGTATGAGTATAATGGCAGTATGGTAACCCGCAGCCTACTGCTGCTGCTGCTGCACACATGTACTGCCTGCGACATTTCACTTTGTTGCCGGGCATAAGCGCGTGCGGCGACTAAAGGGCCACAACTTTTCTTACGATTTTATTCCTCTTTGGGGAGCAGTAAATTACGCGCAAACAAAGCCAGCTAAGATTTCCTTATAAAGTATTACTCCTTTCGTTTTCGCTTTCATTTATCCCGAACGCTTTATGCTTAGCATGCGACACATTGTGTTGTTGTTGGCCAAAGGCTCTTCGGCTTAACTTTGATCTACTTTTTGTGTTTTGCCGTGATGCCATTAAAAAGTCTTTCGTATATGACCAAACACAAACTTTTTAAGCCTTTAATGGCCAAATTGCGTACATGCCTGCTGCTGCTGTGGCTGTGACTTTGTGGTATGATGTGAATGTGAGCATGTGTATGTGTGTGTGTGTGTGTGTGATTGTGTAACTATTAAATGCCGCTGACTTGACTTGCCTTGACTTTAATTAAATACATAACATTTTAAAACGTATAAAACAACGCACACAAGCAAAGGCGCACAACAAGTGAGCGGGCGCCGTATTCTCCATTTCTCCATTTGCCCATTTCCCTTTTTCCACATTCCCTCATTCAGCCATTCGCCCACGCATGCAAATCCAATTAGTTTTCGTACAAAGTCATTGGCAAAGGATTAATCAAAACTCATGCTGGCCGTTAGCACATTTCATTTAACTGCTGCGCCTGCGGGCCAGAAATTACAACTGCCTGCCAAAGGCTAACGAAAATCTGCCGACTGTGCTGTGTATTTTATAATGTGAGGGCAAGATTAAGACGCAATCGCAGCGTAATTAAGCGGCATTTACGCCTCAGGCGAACAAGTTTATTAATTGGGCTTTGCTGCAAAACTATTTTTGCTATAATTTGCCAACTTAAATATCAACGTAAACGTAATTAGTGGCAGCAATTTCAATAGCAGCAGCGTTTAGGCAAATAGCGACGCGTCTTAAAGTTTACAGACATCGTTTACATAATGCATACACGCAGATTACGCATACGACGTGTGGCGCAGCAGCAGTGCGAGAAGGCAGCGCAACACTTGAGCACACAAGTTGACCTTTGAGCGTGTGTACGTCGTTGACGTTGTTGCCGCTGCTGGCGTCGCTGCTGCGTGACATCAGCAAACATGATGAATAGTTGGCAATAACTACATTGCAGTTTCATGCTCAGCTGAAAGAAGTCACACGTGGCTGATTCTCGGACTGCGCACTGTTTGTGTGTTTGTGTGTGTGTGTAGGTGTTTGTGTGTGTATGCGGATGTGCTGGAGTGTGAACATGCGTTGGCGTTGGCATTTGTTTCCTTTTGTAAGTTGCTCGCCTCGCTTACGTGTCGCATGCGTAACATGTATTTACCACACGCCGTGCTCGCTACATTAATCATATTCACCGTTAATTAGCAATTAATAACGTTTAGAAACTGTAAATTTATCGCCTGCCGCTATACCACCACACAAACTCAACTCAACTCAACTCAACTGAACTGAACTCAACGCAGCTCACACCCAAGCCAAGCCAAGCCAAGCCAGCCCAACCCACTCCAACGCAAGCAAATACAAACTGAAATTGAGACTGGCACTGAAGCCAAAGCAAAATGCAAAGCTGAGGCAAAGGCTGCAGCACAGTTAAATTTTGAAACCATAAATTATGCTTAACTTATCACATGGTCGCGCTCGGTTCGTCTCATAGCTTAAACTGAACTCTGCGCCAGCTCAGAGGTAGCTGGGAACTTGGCAATGATGCTTACCCCCCTGCACAGGCTTGTGTTTTTGTTTGTGTTTGATTGTGTGTGTGTGTGTGTGTGTGTGCACATGAAACGATTAAAGCCTGTCAGGAAACTTAAATCCATGAATAATGTTGCCTGATTAAAAATTATACACAGCAAATAGAAAAACAAAAACAAAACAAAAAAAACAACAATAATATGAGAGAATATGGATTGGCATTTGTTTGCCTTGGCAAATCGATTACAATATTCTATTTCTGTTTATTGATTGCTCTGTCTAACCACAAATATCCGTTACTCCATCATTTTGCTGCCGTGCACGTACTCAGATTGTCAAGAAAACGTTTTATCAATTTTGAAAAATGCAATTTTCCGTTTGTCTGCCATTGCCATTGCTTGGCAACGTCTTCAGGCTGTATGAGAATGTACGCAATATGAGAATGTAAGCCACAAAATGAGTTTTGTCAGCAATTTCATTTGAAACTTGTAAAACGCACGCATTGCCCGCAGGTTACTTTAAGAATTTCTGATTAAAGTAAACTTCATAATCATTAGCTATGTTTTTGAATTAATTTCCATAATTTATTGGAGTCATCATTCAATGTAAAAGCGACCTACTGAGTCAAATGGCAGACACCTGGCAGTAGCATTCATATCAAGAGTTTTTGAAATTGCATTAACAGAACCTTGAACTGAAATATAATAAGTAAGCAGTACTTCATACAACATTTCTGAAACCCACAGCTGCTCGGCTATTGCGTTCAAGTCGACAACTGCAGACATGTTCAAAAAATTTAATCAGCTGCCTATGACAGTCTTGCATATGCAAATGTGAATATAAAGAATCGTCAAACCTTTAAAATGCAGCAAAGAAAAAATTCATAGTTGCAAATGAAAGCGATGAACGAAGGGCAGCACATTTTTAATATTTTCTGCTTTGCTGACGTAACAGCTGCTGCAGCAGAAGATGCCTGCAGATAACAAAATTAAACGCATATCAGTCAGTTGGCATTTAAAATGCAAACTACTTCGCTTTATGCATGCGAAATGTCTGTTATAAGCTCAAATTGAAAGCTGAAGCTGTAATTTGTAGTACAAATGCATATGTTAAATTAAATTTTGGCAGCATGCACAAATGCCAACCGACTTTGCCAGCAAATGCATTTGAGGCTGGCTAATTGAGAGGCAGCTTTTGATTGAGAAGATTATTAAACGCAGACGATATACATTTGAAATGATGATGGACTGAGGTAACATTACACAAAGCTAGCATAATGCTGCACTGCATATGCCAATGAGCTAAGCAAAAATTGGCAGCAGCAGCAATTGCAGGCCGAGTGCGATTCGAAGTAAGCACGTCTCTGGGCCAAAATGCTGTCAAGCAGCTGCTGCTGTGTAGGATTCTTGAAAGAGCAAAGAGAAGCAGAAAAAAAAACAGGATTGCAGTTTGTCATAATATGGATTGCATGAAATATTGAATTCAACTGTCAAAACTCTGTAAACGATTTACGTGAGCAGCTGCAGTGGAAATAAAAGTTTTTTTTTTTAGGTACCCTACTGCCTGCCTACAACTGTCGGGCGCTGCTGACTGGGCTTGGCTTGGCTTACTTGGTGCAAACAGCTCAAGTTACGCTTTACTTTTATTTGCTCATGTTTGTTGTTGCTGTTTTTGTAAAATATTCTTATGCGATATTTTTTCTTTTGATTTGCCAAAAACCATATTTGATAGAGTATATGTATGCGTTATTATAAAAAAGTTTTGCCATGACAAATTTTTCTCTTTTTTTTTTTTAATTTTTTTTTTATTTTCTTTTGCTCGTCTTGTCGTATTGAGCTATCAGAAAGTTCTGTGCTCTGGCATGCCGGCGTCGATGTAGCAGCATGGCAGAGTGTAATAACTTAAGTGTAGCGCAGTGGATTGCAAGATTTATTGAAAAGTTTTCACTTGGCTATAGATTTCCCAGTTGTCATTTGCTTATTACACACATACACACACACACACGCACACACGCACACACAGCAAAACAGAATTTAGGTTAATTATGTTGTGCAGTGACTTATAATTTCTTCTTTTTTTTTCCTACTTTACGCATATTAGCTGCAGAGTAACAATTTTGAGGTATGCGCATAAAAACTTAGCAAAGCAAGGCATTATGATTACAACAACAACAACAACAACAAGTTATTGAACGAACATATATATAAAAATAGACAGCACACACACATACCAAAAAGCGCTTTGATGTAGTCATGCATTGCGTGCATTGTGACCCACCCACCCCGAGCACACGCATAGCCAAGCAATGTCAGCCCTGACTAAGCTTTGCGCACCGACTGCCGTTGATTTATGTGCTTCAATGAGAAGCGCGGGAAATTGCTTTCTAATCGAAAACTAAACGATATGTCACATCTTGTCTGCAGAGTTCACTAATCACACCAACAACGCGCAGCGAACGCACGCTCGGCGCCACAGCCAGCAAGTCAGCGAATGCCTGGAGCCGGAGCTAAACCTGGACCAGCATCGTTTGGTTGGCGGCCTGCAGACGCAAAAACATATTCGTTTACTCATTCAGACATTCATTCATTCCTTCGTTTTGCTGCTGCGTTAAAACTCATTCGATACACTTGAGTGGCTGCCGTGGACGCTGCCATCAGCCTGCGTCGCTGCTGTTGCCAGCCAAGTCGAAGAGTTTAGCACAGCTCAGCTCATTTTGGTTAACTGCAAAAAAAAAAAACAAAAAAAAAACAAACAAATAGAAAACTTCATCATACTTAGCAGAAAAGCTGCTGCGCGGCTGCCTTGCTGCCCGGCAGCGTGGCTATGCGCATTATCGAGCGCCGACATAAATTAGCAGCAAAATTAGTGTCGCCAGACCACGGATTAAGCGCAAATAGAACAGCAAATGCTGCCATAAATTTCAAAGGCAATTCAAATAAATCAGCGCGCAACGTGGCTGCAGTCTTAGCAGCTTCGCAGCTGCCTGCGTCTTCGTCTTTGCCTTTGCCTTAGCCTTTGCCTTTGACTCTGCCTCAGCCTTTTCTATTGCCTCTGCGGGGTGTGCTGCTAAGTTTTGCATTTAATTCCGTACACTTGTGTGGTATTTTTATGTTTATGTTTATTGTGCGTATTTTTTTGTTTTATTTAAAAATGAGGCATAATTTTTTTTGTTGTTTTTTATTTTTTGTTTTAGCCATTTATGCGCCACAGCACCTGTGCTGCAGTCTGTCGTTTATGTGTTGTGTATTGTGGATGGCAGCGCAGTTGGCTGCTGGCGCTTGTCAAGTGGCCTGTCAATTGTTGTTTGCTTTTTTGGACTTGTTTTCATTTCCCTTTTTTCCAACGCTTTTTTGGCTGTCACTTTGCAAACATGTTTAAAATAAATCGCTACATTGTTGCTGCACAAAAAACTGCATTTCTACATTAATTTTTTTAAATAATGTCATAGCGCTCGTACACTTTACAGCCTCACTCGACATTTCTAGTGGCTATTAAAAACAGTTACAAAAAAAATAAAAGAAAAACAAAGTAATAAATGCAACTTTCGCTGACATCGAATCCGCCATTGATAGCGAAGTGACACATGCTCATGGCTGCACTTGTCAAGTCAAGTTTGGCTCAAACACTTCGACATGCAAAGTGTTGGCCAAAATACATACAAAGCGCTTTAGTAAACCATTTTTGCATCAATTTAAATAACTGGCTTTAATTCAGTTTACTTTTTTTTTTTGTATTTGGTATTCGAGTGTTTCAAGTGAATGTTGAAAGAAATCTGTTCCATTCCCTGGTCAGTGTGAAGCAGCTGCACAAAAAATGCAGCATGATTTCCTTTTCTTGCTAGTCATGAATTACATTTTAAAATACTCCGCATGCAATGCAACTTATCAGTCTCTAGTTTGCACTACAAAATCTTTTTATTATATAACCTATGCTGAAATTAGTTTTTAACCAAGTATAATGCAGGCAACGTGTCACTATCTTACCCACTTATACTCCATTCGCCTGCTGCCGCCAAGTTTATTTGTCCCATATTATACAGTACTAATGCTCGCATATTATTTGCCTAATCTCAACATTTAAGTTCTGCTCAAGCCTGCATGCCACGGCATAGGAGCATGAGCACAACTTTGAGTTAAGTAAATTTTAACTATTTGTTATTTTCATGCTTGAACGCAGACTTTGTTGACTTTGCAGAGAGTGGCAGAACTTTACACATGTCTGCAGTTGATTGTGCTGCTGCAGGCTGTAGCTGCACTGCATTGCTTCGCTCTCTGTGTGGCAGGGATTTATTTGCGCTTGTTGATTCGTTGTTTGGCCAAAAGTTTCAACACAAATAATCAAAGCACATTACATAATTGCTGGCAAAATGTGCGCCAAATTACTTGAGTAACATCAATAAGAGCTTAGATGCATTTCTGCATTTGCTTAACGCTACTCTGCTCTGCTTCACTCTGCTGGTTGTGTCAAGTGTCTGTGTGTGGCTGTGTATATATATTGTACGAGTATGTGCCTAAGGCTGCTTGTGCTGTATAATTAATTTATTTATTTTTTTTTATATTATAAATTTATTTCATCTGCTTTATACACGGTACACATTTATACACATCAAAGTATGTGTGAACGTAATTATTTAATTGCCTTTATTGTGTGTGTTTTTTAATGTCGCATCTTGCAACGCTTTTTCGTTTTAATCTGAGCATAATTCGTTGTTTACGCTCGTAATTAAGTTACCACATTAAATGTGTTGATGATGTTAACAAATTTATTTATCATAATATTTACATACATTAAAGCTGCTTTTATTATGACGCTGATTGTCGCTGCCAACTTGAGCACAAAGTACACTAAGCCCACTTCATCCCCTCTTCCCCCAGCTGCCGTACAGAGTGTATTGTTGTTGTTGAGAGTAAAAAAACCAAAAGAAAAAAAAAAATAATCAGCCAACAATGCACTGCAGCCAAACCAAATAAAATGCGAGAAATGGCATTTTAAAACAATAATAAAGCAATCAATTAAGCACAAATGCAAACAATCAAGTAAACAAATAAACAAACACAAATGCAAAACAGCAAACCAATGCGTGTTGGCCATTTAATAATATTATTTAAAATTATGCTTTGTCTTCAATTTTTTTAATCATCTAAATAAAATTTAATTTCCCTGCTGCAAAGCCACAAAAGCTTTTTAGCAAAAAAAAAAAAAAAAAAACATTTAAAATAATGCATGCATTAATTAAAACATTAAAAAAAAGGAGCACAAAGAAACTCGTAAATCAATATAAATCCCCTGCAAGGCAATCATTTTAAAGATACGTTTATTGCATATTGCGCATACGCCCCGTGCATTAGCAACGAATTGAGCAAACATGTGCATGCGCATGCAATACAGATCGTAAAACAGCAGCCGCATTAAACAAGACAATAAGTGAATAAGTACCGGCCAACAGGGGCATCCAGCACTGACACAATTTGTGGGCGAATGCATTTAATGAAGCTTGAGGCGCCATGCTCATTTTTTTCCTTGTTTTCCATTTGCCTCTGGCGATGCGGCGATACGCATAACATTTAAATAGCATATGAAACAACAGATTGGACGATTGGACGGCATGAAATGACTTCGAGGTGAAAATGACTTGGCTTGGCTTGCTGTGGCATGACGTGTCTTATGTCTATGTGTGTGCACGCAATGCGAAATAAAAGCGTACGGAAGAACACCTCAGCCATTGCGAGAAAATAGTCACAACACTTCCGTTGCACACATGTGCCTCAGGACTAAGAGCGCACTCGCATGCTATTTAGCTAACCTATCTGCATGTGTTGCTGCATGCTCGACGCTGTTGTGCTGGCAGTTGCTCTGGCATTCGCATTCGCAGTTGCGTTCGCATTGTGACCACAGACATACGCAGTCGTTGCCGTTTGTTTCTGGTTTCATTTAATAGGCAACAACACACACTAACTATGCGCACATTGCTATGACCGTGTGTGTGTGTGTGTATGTGTATGTGTGTGTGAGAGAGAAAGAGTGGGTGAATGTGTGTGTATGCGTGTGTCAGTTAGTCGCCACTCGGTTGTCGTTCCCGTCGTCGTCGTCGTCGTCGTCGTCCTGCGCCATTATGTAAGTGTTTTTGCGTCCCCGCCGCAAGCGTGTCGTGTAGATAATGTTGATGATTTTGATGTCGTGTCATTTGAAAGCGTTATGCGTGACGAAACGGAAGCTCTTAAAAAGGACAATGAATAGACGACGTCGACGACGACGACGACGACGACAACGACAACGTCCTGCTCTCATGCCCAAAACCGAAAGCAACGTTGGCAGGTCATGGCGCATGAAACATTAAGGACTCATGGTTGTAAATTTTACTGCTTTATGCGCGCATTTGATGCTACGCACACGCTGCTGCCCCATTGCTCCACTGCCCTGCTCAGCTGCCCGCTCGATGGCACGCCCAGCATATTTCCGGAGAAAGGCCACATTATTTTAATTAGGCGCAGCATTATGTGGGACTTACACACACAGGACATGCCAAGCAACGAACAAAATCAACTCAAAAACACCAAAGCAACTTGAAAGCAAAAAAAAAAAAAAATCAAAAAACAATACAACAAAAAAACAAAAAAAAAAATGAAATAGAATGCTAAATGAGAAAAAAACAAAAAATAGAAGCAACAGCAGCTAAGTGATTGTTTGCCATTACAATGAATGGTCTCTTTGCTATTTTCGCGCATATTACTGCCGAAATAAACCGATTCCGATGGCGAAACTGAAGCGTAGCGAAATGCCAGCAAACGAGCCGCAACGGTACACAATGAAAATTTAATTAAGCATACGCACTGTTTTTAATCTACCGCAATCACTCTGCCCTGCGCTTTGTCGGCGGCACAAAATTCAATGAATTTTTAATAAGCAAAGCCATTTACATATGCGAAAACATTCAAACAAAACTGCAAACACACACACACTCACACACACACACACCCGCACTCAATCACACACACATGCACTCACTCTGTCGTTCTCTCGTTTGCTCGCGGTATAAAACACATATATTCAATTTTTGACAGCAAAATATGGCGCATGTTCATTTGAATAATTTACAATATAATTTTCATATATGCGTGCAAATAAATTTCATTTCATTTCTCTTGTGCGAAAATGCGACTACAATGTACTGTATGCTCGGCGGGCTGGGCTGAGCTTGCCATGCTGGCGTATGCGTAATGCCAATTTGACTTTTGCTCTTGTAGGCATTACGCACAAAACAAATGTACGCACACGCACGCACACACACACACCCAGAGGCAAGAGAACAAAAGCAAAAAGCAACAGAAGAAAGAAAAAACAGAGTAGGGAGTGCATTCATCAAGCAAATCAAAGTCCACTCAAGTAGTGGCCGCAATCAATTTTCTCGCCTGCTCGCTGTGCCTGCCTGTTGACGACTTGGACAGATTGGCGCCGGTGCCTAAATCACAAAAAATGATGCCTCAAGTCAAAGGTTGCACGATAGTCTATGCATCAAACTAAGACGCAGTGACTGGCGGCCTGCTCGACTGCGACTGCGACTGCGATTGCGACTTTGGCTTTGACTTTAACTTTACTGTGTTTTAGCTCGGCTTGACTCCACTTCACTGTGCTCTGCTGCTTGGCGTTGCTTGCTGTGCTCTGCTCTGTGGTGCTCTGTTGTGCTCTGCTGTGGTGTGCCTTGTGTATGGCAAGAAGACGTCTGTGAAATCTGTATATCATTTGGATTGATTGTTGAAAAACTGCTGTCAGTTCGGTGCGCATATGTCTATGACATGGGGACAGGCAAATGGTTTGCTGCATAGCAATTGGCAAGTGTGAGCGTATTGGGGTGCTCATGCATGACACGTGCCTTGGCATGCGCAGCGATTTGTTGTTTATTCTCTGGTTTTGTGTACGTGTGAGTTTGTGTGTGTGCTTGTGTGTGTGTGTGCGTTTATGCCAACCAAAAGGATTTATGAAATGTTAATATAATAAACAGCATTTGATATGTCAATTCTGCGGTTAATAGTTTAGACTGGCTTAACTGGCTTTAAGTGTATTAACTTGGCCAACACGTGCGCATGCCGTAAAAGCCAAATAACATTTGATTACTGTTTGCATTATGCAAAATGAAGATTCTCCATAATATTTAATGCATAATAGCGCACAAAGTATTCTTCATGCTAACTGTAAACTGAACTTTGATTGACAACAAATCACAATCAGTGTCACCATAAAGCGAATATGAACGAGCACAAAATCAACAAAAACAAAAGAAAGAAAGAAAATAGGTCCTTAAACAAAAAATTTAAATATATGAACGTTGAGATGCATAAATATTAAATATTTTTAAGACATTTTAGTTTTTCAATTATATTGAATTAGCATGTGTTTAAAAAATAAAGACTTTTTTGTATATTGTTTTTTTTTTTTTTTTTCAAAATACTAAATAAAAAACAATAAAACTTTCACCTGAAATTAGTTTGTTTTATTACATCATAAAAGTCACTTTTATATACGTGTTCGATAAAAGAGAATTATAAATAAACGACAAAATGCTATTTAAAAGTTATTTCGGCTGTTTTCATGGGAAGCATGTTTGTTTTGGCTACAGTAACCAGTTGTATCTTTTTTACGAACCCGGTCGGCATAATCGGACGCTGTTTAAAAGCCTGCCTGGCCAATAGACATATTTACGAGAGCGAGGAGGACAGTTCCTCTCCATTTATATTTACAGCCTTTGGTTTATCTGTCAACTTCCTACTACATACTTCTTTTGGTCTATGGGAGATGTGACTTATCGATGGGTCATCTGTAGAAAACGCAGGTATTTATTTTATAGCCGATACAATTTCTGACAGTTTTTGCACTTTGACATTACTCCAACCGAATTACATACTTTAATGGTAGGACGTCCTCTATGAATTATATATTCGATAAAATGCTCAAGTTTCTACACATATTCTAGTTCTGGGCTGTATTATGTTTATGTTTAAAGGCTTTGACTCAACAACGTGGCCAACGATGGAAAATACACAGATTAGCAATATTGCAGTCGTTTTCATATTCGTACTGCTATTTGACATCTTTAATTTGTACAATTTGACTTTTTACGATTCATTATCTGCTGATTATCCACACAATTCATTGTTCAATTATTCAATAATTTAATTCATATAACTAAAATATGGTATATCATATATTTTATTTAATTGACACAATTTTGAATTCATAGCAGCTTTAGTTTTTAAAAAACTCACTTTCATTTGAAATGATGTTGCTTTAGTAAACAACTCAAAACAATTTAATAAGCAAAGCATGCAATTGAATAATCAGATATGATGAGTTGTCATCCGGCTTAAATTTCGTTCTGCTTTCTCTCCTTATTATAGCGGCCTTTATTGGTGTCCTTTTGGTAACCGCCTTTCCGTTTTTTACGTATGCAACGATTACTTTTGCCCCGTACTTCATACGATCGGCATTTTTTGCGACTAAACCTGCCCGGCAAAAAAACATATTTTCGAGGGCGATTGTGTCCCAACAAGCGTCCCTTGGGAACTTCCCCTCGGAAGTACATGCTCCATTTGCTTGTGACAGACCCCGAAGTAGAATTCGCTTCAGTCAAAGATACCGATTCAGTAGTAAAATCCGCTCCAGCTGGTAGTTCGGTTTCTGAGTCAACTACGTGGCCAGCGATAATAAATACGCAGAACAGCAATATGGCATACGTCTTCATCTTTATGCAAGTAGTTAACGTTTCTAGTTTGCGCAACTGCTACAAGATATTTTACGATTCATTATCTACCAATTATCCACACATTTCAAAGTGTTGCTAATCAATTCATTTTAATTAATACGTCTTGAACTGTTTTTCTTTTATTAAATTATATTTATATTATATATTTATATTATATTATTATATTTTATTATTAAAAATATTTATTAAAAATATATTAAATATTAAAAAGTCGGTTTAACTCTCGCTTTGCTGTTGCTAGCGAACGAAAACGAATTCATTTATCTTTTAGTATTTATCTTAGTTTTATCTAGAGAAAATTCTTTCAATAATCTTATTTGTATTAGATTGGATATAAATAAAAGTATTAGATATGAGTTGAGCATCGTGGTACATGCAAATAAGTCAAAATGGTTATTCCAGCGCCTTTTTAATTGTGCTATTTCTAGTCTCTGAACATTACGTCATTTTGCAAATAGTTCAGAAACAGATAGTTTCTAGTGTAATGGGTCGACGACACACACTTTAAGTGCTCAATTGAAGGTCTCAGTCACAATCAAAAACTTAAATCATTCATTAATGCGCTAAGTCAAATGGGAGAGTCTAATGTCATCCGGTACGATAAGCTGTAATCTGTCAAGACGTGTTAGGCGTTATATTATTGAGTATATGTAATTTTTTATAGTAGCGCAAGCTCCGGTTTGACTCTGAGTTCTTTTACTGCTCAGACGACATATACTGCAACGAACTAATTTCGTTACAAACTAAAAAACACCTAATCATTAAAATATTATCGAAAGAAACGCCGGCATGTACAATAAACTAATAACGCTTTGAGCAGATTACCAGTGATTTCACTAGTTCTGCTCATGTAAAACCGTCTCAACTAAGACATAGATATGAGTAATTTCACTAGTTTTACGCAAACTGTCTCAACTTAGACATGGATATGAGTGTTTCATTAATCCTATCCAAGTTCTCACAAACGCAAGCATAAAGCCAATAGACAGAAACACAACTTTAGTAAATTTACAGGAAAATAACACAAATGCCTGACTTATTGACCAGAGACATCACAAGGAAACTCCGGGAGAACAACGACAGGAGCGTCACAACTATTAACTCATAGTCATCGGCCACGTCAACGTCAACTTGTAACATAGTTAGAATTAAGTAACTTAAGAAATAATCAAGTAAATCAAGTAAATCATTTCACATAGGATTACACCCACAACTGGTCACGAAACCTGGACATGGTGAGTAACACCCCAGCCGACCAGATCATCGCAATACTGCTTGAGCATATAAGCAGTTTCGATTGAGGGACACATAGACTGTTAATATAGCTTATCCTAGATATTTTCACATCTCATATCTGGTCAACTGCAGCGATGAAAAATAGGCATATAAGCAATATGACTTACGACTTCATGATTATGCAGTTAGTCGACATGTGTAATTTATGTAACTGAAATGAAATAAAAATTTTTGTCGACATGAAGCCTTTCGCAGTCTTCTCAATTAATTTTTTTTAAACTAAGCCACCTCGAAATACGTTGAATTGAAATTATTTTGTTTTATTAAAGCATACAAGTCACATTTATTCATAAGCATAAAACATAAATTACATATTTGTTTTGCCTTTTTTACGAACGCAACGATTATTTCTGTCCAGCACTTCATACGGTCGACATTCTCGGTCGGTTTTTAAAAGCCTGCCTGGCAAATAGGCATATTTACGAGGGCGATTATGTCCCAATATACGATCTCCGGCCTTAATCTGTGTCCCCCTTCTGCTAAACAAGCCCGCAAACCATTTACCTATCTTAATTAGCCCTGATTTAATTTGTTCAAAGAACGATATCAGCCCTGAGTCCATACTTTTTATTAAGTCATGAACTGTCCTTTCAATATTAGATACCTCATTGATGACTTCTTTACCAATTGTCACAATTCCTGATATTTTTTTTAAACCAACAATTATAACTACATTAACGACTTTTTTTGCTATGTGCGCCAATAATTCCACAAGTCCCTTAGCGGGTCCATCACTATATCCCGTAAATATATTAACCAAAAAAAAAAGCTAATTCTAATAAATCATCTACTTTTTGCATTATGATTTCAAGCGCAGAAACTCCTAATCGTGTTACTATTGCAGCAGGATTTACTTTCATTACTCCTTCTTTCACAGTATCATAGATTTTCTTAGCTTTTTGCCTCAAGTCTGCGTATAGACTTACAGCTACATCCCTTACCAATTCAATCGTAAATGAAATTACTCTATTTAATTGATGACCCGTTACAACTATTATTACGTAAGTTAGTTGAGTACCTTTTTTTTCTATTAAAAATTTGTTGTCTAAATTATAAACTTCTCGTAATAATAATTGGCTTAGGGGTTCAAAAAATTCGGTAAATTCCTTTAAATCATGAATTATTTTTCCAATCGAGTTCTTAGAGAATACTATAATTAGTTTAAATGGGAAGTCATAATTTTCCATGATTTCGTCTGATGCAGTGTCAACGAAATTAGTAACTCTGTCTACTCTCGTCATGGACTCATTATAAGGTATTTCTTTTGCTAATATAGTGGCAAAACTACCTACTTCCATAATTAGTTGGGTTATTTCCTCACCTGGCTCGACTTAAATTTGTGTCTCTTGCATTATTGTATTAGCCAATTTCTCACCTATTTTCACTTCATACATATAATAATAAGTTTCATCATAATACACCATAAATACTTTAACAATTTCCTTGCCTACTTCCAGTCTACATGAGCGTTCACATAGTATCTTTTTAGGTTCCGCTATTATTGATGACAGTTGTTTTAATACTTTTTCCCAAGTGCCGTGTTCATTTAATAATATTAGAATCGCGTTCTTACCCATTAGTTTCACTAATGGAAAAGGATATTTTTTTGCTATTTCTTCTGTAAATAGCTTATAGATTCTCTGAACTCTAGCCTCTGCGCTTTCCAATAAATTCCTGCCTATTTCCTTTACTAATTCAAATACAAGTTTAATTATCATTTTTGCAGGAAACTTACTCACTAATATTGGGACGGTAAGTTTAGTACCCCCTTCATCCAATTGCAATTTTTCATCGAGATCATAAATTTCTTCCAGCATTACGTCGTACATTGGATCTAAGAACTCATTCCTTTCATAAAGGTAAACTTGTCTATCAAGTGAATTACTAGTAAACTTCACTTTTACTCTAATTGGGTATACTCGCGTAAGATATCCTTCTTCTTCCAACATATTGTCCATAAAATCCCAAACCGAGTCTCTTCTTTCTTTCATATGATTCATATCTATCATCTTTGATATATTTTTCGCAAATTGTCCAAAATCCCCTTGCAAATATTCGACGTATCCACTTGTTAACTCCCCTGAAAAAAAATAAGGTAAGTGATTAATAATTGATCTACTTTTTTTTTAAGTTTTGGTATTTTTGTCAATAATTCATCTGACTTACATTTATAGTCTATAAATGGTGGGGAATAGATTTTATGTCCTGAATCGTAAACTATTTCTTGTGGGTTATAGTCGTCCACAAATCGTTGGTCAAATTTTTCTCTAAAATCGTAGCCAGCGATGAAAACAACACAGATTATGAATATTACAGACGTCTTCATGTTTTCTTAGCTAGTTACTTTATGTCTAATTTGTGTCACTGGTACAAGATGCTTTACTCCTCATTATCTTCCGATTATTTACACATTCCATTTCGTTACTTGTCAATTCATATTGACTTCATGTTTTTTTATCCAATGTTTTCGCTTTATTAAATTATGCAAGTTACTTTAATGTACATAACATGCATAGCATGGAAAATAAGAGAATATCTGTGCAAAAATATAACAAAATGTGATTTCGTCGCTCGCTTTGGTTACGCTGCTGAATGAGAGCTATTGAAGAATCTTTATTGAATGAGTAACGATTATATGTCCATTTCAAAATGGTTAATGCCACGTGGAATAAACTGCGAATGGAAGTGAGGAATGAGTCTGACTGGGACAGAGAAATAGTCCAATTAAATTAAATACTGGAAAACTCATTATACGAGATAAGTTTATACATTAACACTGGAGTTGAGTCTTGCGATATTCAAGGAAGTTTATTGATGATGTTTCGATAATACTTTGAATGTTGGCCAATAAATTGGCCCGAAGGTTTCTATCTAAAACATGCAATCAAAAAAAGCCACGGTGCTGATGACTTGCGTAACTTTATGATTGACAATGTAAACATGAAGGAGTTCATAAAGCATCTTATTACTCTAGAAAAAATTTCTCAACGAAATAACGTTGAAATACAGTGAGAAAAAGTTTGTCTTCATATTGACAACCACTGCCATAGAAATAGTTCTAAGCATCAAACTAAAATATTAATACTTCAAAACTTCATAAACAAAGCAAAGATTTCTACAAGTACAAAAAAAAAAGGGGAAGTAGAAAGAAAAAGGCAAAACGATAGCAACATACGGCGATGACACAGCTCATTTACAACAAAATAAGTTCAGCGAATTGTGAGAAGCGATAAAGGAAGCAAAAATGGGTAAAACAGCTGACAAATATTTATAAAAGATGGGCCTGTCAACAATAAAAACGAATAAATAAATTCTCACACCACATTTTGACAAAAAATTAAACGTGGCTGCTGCGGCGCAATAAATCATATGCGACTCTTTTAACTGAAAGTTGCTTATATTCGATACTTGCTT
Organism: Stegana nigrithorax; assembly: GCA_037044495.1. Lineage (NCBI taxonomy): Eukaryota > Metazoa > Arthropoda > Insecta > Diptera > Drosophilidae > Stegana > Stegana nigrithorax. The sequence continues at coordinate 21,733 of JBAMBQ010003699.1, forward strand.
GTAATACTGGTGATAAGGATTCATTATACATTTAAATAAATTTGCTGTTAGCTTTTGGTTTGTTTATAACAATGCAAAAAACGTAGCCACAAACATAAACAACATTTCTAACAAATATGTGAAAGCAGCTTGTCTTGTTACACAAACTGCATATAGACGCGTTCAAGGTGTAATATAAAATACTGCGATGGCATGACATGATTAGATGCTGATATTAAATGAATACTGCAAATGCCAGCTTCGAGTTTGCTTCTGGCTTATATAACTAATTGAGCCACTTCACTAAAACGATTAAATTTTCACATTTTTATGCAATCTGCATATGTCATTACAGTTCTTTGTTGATTTATATTGGGTGATTTAAAAAGTACGTGCGATTTTTTGAGTAGATGGTGTTTATACCCATATATCGCGCAGCATTAATCCGGAATTGGCTTCACAAAAAATGTAGCCTGTACTGTCACCTTTTCGTTTGACACAATATATGAGTATCAACATCATCTAAAACCGCACAGACTTTTTAAATGAACTAATATATTTAACTCAAAGTAGCTTAGCAACTAACAAGAGTAATTATTTGTTGGATTTGAATTTCTATGCTTCTGCTCACTTGCTAAATGCACTCCTATCGAAATCTATGTAATACTCTACCAACAACAACTGATTCCCATGCTCTTTTACACAATGTGCGAGAATGTTTCAAAATGTGTTAGAAATAGAAACCGAAACAGTAACAGAAACAGAGACAGAGACAAGTTGGTAAACTTGAAAATCACAAATGCTGCGCAGACAGTTAACACAACGTTTTCGCGTGACAATTTTAAAGCATTTGTGTTTGTGTATGTGTATGTGAATGTATGTGTGTGTGGGACATGTGCAAAGCGACTCAAACGATTTTCTGCAACGTTAGCTGCTGCTGCTGCGCACACTCTGACTGTCAGAACAGCAGCATATATATGCCACATGCATGCAATGCATGTCGCGCAGCCGAAGCAAAATACGCAACAAAAGCCTTAAGGTATTTCACGCCAACGAATAAAGCCACCAAAGCATACTCCTTTCTACGTTTATATATGTATATGCCAGACAGCAGACAGCAGACAGACGAAAGACGACCACCGACACACACCAGTCGACAGCAGACGTTAGACTTATTTATGTATGTGAGCGTATGTAGTACAATACTTTTAGCGACGACTTTTTCACACCACAAGCAACATATTTTCTCTGGTCTGTCTATTTATTTTTTATTTTTTCTTGGGTTTTTTTCGTGGGTCTTTTGCTGGCAACAGACTTTTTGCAAAGCCCTCGGCAGTCGCTGATGCCAAGCATAAACTTGGCATGCTGCTAAACAGGCGCAGCAGCAGCAGAGACACAGTAAAAGACGATGACGATGACGTTGCTGACGATGAAGATGTAGATGGAGCTAAAGACGCAGCGTGTATGTTTTAGTCAAAGTCGAAAACGTTGCCAGCGTCATCGGCGGCGTTGCGAGACACATAAGCGTCACAGACATGAATTTATTGCCAAGGGATGCATTTACTTTTATTTCGGTAAATTCATTTTTGCCTTGTTGTTGGCTTCGTTTTTTTTTTTTCATTTTTCGACTTTGTTTTTCCCCCTCCTTTCTTGTGTTGTTGCCTTACTAAGTTTTAGTGCTGGATTGCGCCTTCGGCTTTGCCGAAATTTGTTGCTGTATGCCGCATGACTTCCGCAATGAATGCAGCATGAAATTCATAGTTCCTTAGTCGACTGCGTCTTGCCAGCAACGCTTTCGACAACAAACCGAAAAGCGGAAATGTGTTTTATTGCTGTATATGCTTCAACAGTTTTCACACATAATGCAGACATTTTGCCAACAACAACAACAACGACAACAACAGCCAAAATTGCAACAACAGCAACAGCAATAGACTTCAACACTATACATGTCAATGCTCCTGTTCCTGCTCCATCTGCTGCCCCTACACTCCTGCACATGCTTGTGTCTAGGCTTATGCAATTTTACTTTTCATTTTGTTTGGTTAACGAAGTGAAAATGTGCGCTCGCAGCTAAACGTGCTCGCCTGCCTATAAGCCGGCTTAAACACAGCCACGTCTTTTCAATTAGCCAAATGACTCATTCGGCGACAATTGTGTCAGGCGTAAAACGTTTTAAGCCGCCATACCGTGTAGCAGCAATGGCACAGCGCAGCACAGCAGAGTACAGCCGAGTGGAGCAGAGCAGAGGGAAGCACAGCAGCGTGGCAAGGCGCACAAACAAAGGCTTGACCATTTAGCGTGCAATTAGCAAAGCGAGGCGCAGTTTGCTTTCTTTCTTAACGTTGACACAGTTTCTGCTTTGCGCTAATGTATAATTTCACAGCTAAGCAGGCGCAGGCAGGTAAGCGGACAGTCAGTACTTTACTGCAATCTTAACAAAACCCATAAAAAGCAACGATGCCGCATTCAGCCAACTCAGTTGTGTGAGACTGCAAAGCGCTGACATAGATGCGCATACTTTCCTATTTGAGTTGTTGCTGTTGCTTTTGTTGTTTTTTTTTTTTTTTTATATTGTTTTTTTTTGTTTTCTCAGGTTTGATTTTTTTTTTTGCTTTTTTTTTTTCTTGCTTACTGTGTTTTATGACACCTGCACATTTTCTTTATATACTTTATTATTGCGCTGTCGCTGCTGTTTTTGCCGCTTTTTATTTACTGCGACATACATCCTGCGTCAGCAACGACGAACGTCTGTGCCGCTTACTTCTATGCAGTGCGGCACAATTTGCAGCGGATGTCACGCGCAACGCATTCGTCAACTTTTTTTTTTTCTTTAGGCTGCATTTTACTCGGCTGCTGCAGTTCATTGTGCTGCATATTGCGCATACGCCGCGTTGCCAGTGCGTCATAATTATTGATGTGCTATAAAAATATGCGACCAAATCATTTTTCATTTCTCATTTTTCCACTGTGCAAATTTATGCTGCTTAACTTTCTGCTCAACTGGCGCATAGCCATGCGTTGCGTATAGGCCATGTTGTGTTTTGCTTTTGCCTCTGCTGCGTCGCAATGTAATTTATTTGTAGCATGTAACGACACGTAAGCCAACAAATTAGCAACGCTTAGATGCGCCAGCAGCAGGCAAACGGCAGCTGGTAGCAGGCAGCAGGCCGTCGACGCCAGTCGGCAGTTTGTGCTGGCACTTAATCCTAACAACTTGTGTTTAAAATTTGTTCCACCCTTGTGACTTTAATTAACTTCAAGGGTTGCCAACGAAATGCGTATGCGATAGCAGAGCACACCTTTTTGGACAATATAATTTACACAAACTGATTTGCAAAACTTAGGCAATATACCAGACCACAACAACGCACGTCTCTTTAATTTGCAGCAGCCAGCACCGACGTTGCCATAGCAGCAACCACAGCAACAGCAACAACAACAACAATAGTAGATCATTAAAACGTTATATCACATTATATGCCTGATTTTGGTTTAGTTGCCTAACAAAAGAGCAGCACACTAATGTTCGCTGTATATGGCAAGACAGTTAATGCAGCACAAAGCTGCAAGCATTAGAGGCTGTGCAGCCTTACAGCCAAAATGTTGACCAAGACAAAACAAAAGGCAGAAAACCATTGAGTAAATTATTTTAATTAGCCAGCATGAAATCTGGCACTTGACAATACAATGAGCTTATTTTGGGTTTGGTTCGCTTGGGTTTGGCATTGCGCACAGGCAAGAAGTCACATCTCAATTACTTGCAACGCCTGCAAAGCCACAAATCAAATGCTTTTTAAAGTTGATTGCAATCAGTCTGCAGCTGAAATTGAATGAAGTGCGGCAGAACACGTATTAAAAAGTATGAAATGCGAATGAAATCAAATCAAATCAAGTCGAACGCATGACACACACACACACACAAACACCAATACAAATGACAAAAAAAAAAAACCAAAATAAATGTAATGAAGAAAAAAGAAAACAAAAGCAATCTCATTATTTTTCATTTAATTTCACATTTCGTTTGTGTGCACACACACTTGAAAACTGAACTGTGCGCATCGCTTCTCTGTTGATTTTCTGCACACTACGCGTTTAGGATGTAAGGCATCATTAAATTGCTATGCCGTCTGACACTTTCTTTGCAAAGTTTGTTCAGTTGAGTGTTTTTATTTTAATCGTCAGTTATAAAATATAAACTAACGTTCCGTAGCACATATAAGAAAGTAAAAATTGTTCGAACAGAAAAATATAAATCTAAAATTAAAAAATTATCTAGTTAGCATGATAAATAGCGAGTTTTAAACTAAACGGCCAGCATATCTGTAATGCAGGGTATCTAGGCGTCAGATCTGCCGATTGCAATTCCCTATTGTTTTCATTTCTGAGTGTGTTGAAACAAAGCTTGAGCAGAAGTTGACGATTTTTCTTGTTTTCATCACTGATTTTATTTGGTTTTCCTTTTTTGTTTTTTTTTTTTTTTGTTATTCCTTTTTATTTGTTTTCGCACATTTCGAGCATTTTATAGATTTCAATTAAATAAAAATCAAATAAAATTATTATTTCATATGATGACCGCATAAAGTGCTTCATTGCGCGCATTGTGTAAGCCAGGCGCATGTGATGTGCATGTATGTGTATGCGTTTACGTGGGTTTGCGTGAGTAGCTCTCCGCGTGTGTGTGTGTGTGCGTGTGTGGCAAGTGCGCAGGCATTGATGCGACTGCCTCTGGTGCCGTTGCTGCTGATGACGCTGATGAGTTTGTCGATAGCGTCGATAATGATTGGCACAGATAACTCATATAATTGAATTCTTCAATACTTGACTTCATTTTGTGATTTCATTATTGACTCTGCTGCCTGCCTGAGTCTGCCTGTCAATGGCAACTTGGCACATTTTTCGCTCATTTTTCTTGATTTATTATTTCGTTTGTGTGATTTATTTGCGGTAAAGTATTTTGTTGATGTACGAATGTGCACGGCATGAAAGCCGACCATTGCGATAAGAACGTATTTATGTTTTCAACACAAATGCGCAATGGAGGCTTTGGAGTTTTAATTGATATTTTCACATATAGGAGTAACATAAATGTCATCTGGCTGGTATATCTGTAATTCGAAAGCTTTGGCTTGAAGAGATTATCAGAGATCAGAGCAATGCGAATTTGGAAGTATTTTTTAAGTCTTAACTTTTGCATTTCTTTTAGGTTTTTTCTTCGTTTTATAAATAAAATGTTTAGAATTAAGTGTCATACAATTCTTAATGTATGCATACAATTCTTAAGTAAAGTAGAGTATTCCAAAGCGCACTTTTTATTGATAGCCTATATGATGTTACCAGATTAAAATCATGAACAATAAATATTCTTAACAACGAATTTTAGTTTTACATAATCTCTTAACGTGACTATGGCCAAGCGATCCAAGTTTAGTCTTTTATCATATTGCAGAGGGTTTGTATTGGCTTATTGCCTGCGGCGCTGACACTTTTCATTTTTAAGTAGTTTATTTTTATTTAGCAAATTTTCGAAGTCCTGTTTACTTCTTGCAGTATTTCTGTTTTTACATTGGGCAAAGGACAGCATAAGCACAAATAATTAAAAAAAAAATCTATTAACTTAGGTTTTTTCTATACATAAAGAAAAAATAATTTTTATTTAATTAATTAATCAATTACTTTTTATTTTGTTACATTTCTTTCATTTTTGTAATTTTCTAAGTTTATATTAAGTTGTCTTGCGATTAAAAAAGATACAAAAATGGCAACAATGTGCCAGCTGAACAAATTGCATTGGAATATTTGTCTGATCAAATGCTGGAGGCATTCCATGAATTGTTTTATTTTGCTTTGCTTTGCTTTCATTTTGGCAACTCACTTTGGCAACACGAGTGCAAGAAAATCATTCATCTGTTTCTTGCTGCAATTTAAGCTTTTATGCAATTCTACTTGTTTTCTTACGTTCTTAACATACTTTTCATTTCCTTTTAATGCCATTTGCTGCAAGTTTTTATAGAGCAGCAACAGCAGCTACAACAACAACAAAAACAACAATAATATAAAGCATTTGTGTTTATGCAACAATTTAGCGCATTTTTACATTGTTTATCTGAGTTTGCTATCTCAGCTTTTGGCTTGACTCCGCTGCTCTGCACAAGTGTGCCGCATACAAGCAATGGACGTCTCTCATGATTTGCGTTTTCAACAGCAGTCAGCAGAAGACTGCCGCGCAAACGATACCAAAACTGACAGCAACGACAACAACAACAACAACAAGAACGCCATCAGCAACAGCAAACGCAACTAACAAAGTTGATATTATGCCAAGTGCAATTAATTTTTGATTACGCTTTGAGCAACTGTGGCTGCCAGCTACTGCCTTCGATGCTGCTTCGTCTGCTACTATTGCTGCTGCTGCAGTTGGCTTAACCGCAGCTCATATTAAGCACATGCAGCTGCAGTGGCGGAGCAACGCCAGTAAAAGTCGACAATGATTTTGACGAGCAACAATAATTGCGCTAAATTAAAGTTTTACCGCAGCAGCATTAGTAATTTTTTTGAAAAGAAAACAAAAAAAAAAAAAAAATTCCAAATAAAATTCTACTATATTAACTAACTTCAGCATTTTGCTGAGTTTGAGTTTGTTTTTTTTTTTTTTTTCTTTTGTCATTTGAGCTGTAAAAATGTAAAGCAGCAATCCTCAAATGAGAACATAAAATGCAGTTTGACTTTGCTTTGTCCTGGCCAGAGTATGCAACACAACGCAAGGGAACGCAACAAAATAAAACGAAAGGAAACGAAACGAACTAAACTAAAAATGAACGAATACTGAAATTACAAATATTTTCTAAAATGCTTTGGAAAATGTTTTGTGCTCGTGCCACAAGATTTACATGTAATAAATGAAATAAACCAAACAATGGTTTCCACTTTGCATGTGAGTGTGTGTGTGTGTGTGTGTATGTGAGAGGAAAAGTAGTGTATATGTCGGCATGCATGCACAAGAAAGGGAAGAATAACACTCGCACACGCACACAGACACATATTGTTGCTTGCGTGTGCGCTCCTCTGGCAGCACACTGCCAGGAAATGAAAATTTGTTATTTACCTTGAAACTCATTTGTTGCACGAATGCTTTTTGCTAAATTAAATTCCTTTCTTTTCCTTTGGATTTGGCTCTGACTCTGTCGCTAACTTTGAAACTGCATTTGGCTTTGGCTCTGGCTCCGGTTCTGATTCTGGTTCTGGCTTTGGATTTCGATTTGGATTCAACATAAAAATTCATTTTTGTTTTAGGTTGCGTTGTGTTGCATTTTTTATGCTATGCTTACCTTTGGCTTAATCGCGTTAAAATTGTTTTGTTAATAACACAATTGCATTAAAGCATGTACACAGATGCACATATGTGCTCATGCATTAGCTTATATATTATAATATAATATTTTAATAACAATTCACATTTTATTATCTTGTTTTTTTTTTTTATTTATTTATATTTTTTTTTTATTTTTTTTTTTAACTATTTTATGACTTAGTTGACTCTGCCTGTTGCTTGTTGTTGGCATTGTGGCCTAACACCAGTTCGATTCAGTTATAAACTAAACAAGCAAACAAAAATGCCGCAATTCCAATATCCGCAAGTCAAACAAACTGCGCAGCGGATATTCTATGTGAAATCGTCAAAGATACGTTAATTTTCTGCATGAAAAAAATTAAAAATTTTCTACATTAGCTTAATATGCGTTAAAGAATTTTTATATTATTAAAAGTATATATAAATAAAAATTATCAATTCAAACACAATGTTAAAAAAAAAAAATGTATTCCACTTAAGCCAAATTTTTCTTTTACTGAAGTTCCTTTTGATGAGTAAAAAATCAAATTTCACAATACAATCACAAAAACAGATTAAGACAAAATCAGTGTAAGGTTTTTGAGAGTGGATTGGTGCAAAGATGATGATAGGTTTGAGAATCACTAGACACATATATTCAGGTAAACCAGTGGCTTTCAAACTATAAAAAAAAACCTACTAAATATATATTGTCGACATAATTGATATTTGTCTTTTATTATTTATTAAATTAATTATTTACAAAGCATCATTGAAAAGTATAAAAAATATACTTCAAAAAATCTTTAATTACTATACACATCTCCCCTGTATATAGAAAGATTTCTTAACAGATTAAGACGTTACCGTTAAGTTTATATTCATAAAAAAATTAAACGAATACAGAAAATAGAAAATAATCAACAACAACAACATTATGAGCAAAAACGAACATCGTTTGACATTTTCTAGTAGAAAATGTCTTTCATTCGAAAAAATTTTCTGCAAGATATTACATTCCAATGTAGACATAAATCTATGTTAAAAATATCTGCATGCAGCGCAAATACATGCACCGGTCTACTGGGGCTTCTTCCTTTTATCTTTTGCTTTATTAAATTATTTTAGTCACTTAAAAGTAGACATACTAAAAATCACATGAATAGTAAGATTCGAGATGGCAAAAGTATTTTAAAAATTCGTTCTAACTCTTGGTTGCTTCGGTTTCCCATCATTGTTGACACGAGTGTAGCGGATTTTGTTACCAGTTTTTCCTTTTTTACGTATGCAACGAATCATTTTACCCGCCACCTTATACGGACGATACTTTCTGGCACTAATAAAACGCCTACCCGGCAAGTAGGTATATTTACGAGGCTTATTTCGTACCAACTTACGACTTTTGGAATCCAGCCCTGTTCTATTCCAAACCCATTTGGGTGGTTTTTTATTCCATTTTGTGCCCTCCCATATTTCAGTTTTTGGGTATAATTTTTCCGATTCTACAGAATATTTCGATTTTGTTTCAGATTTCGCTTCAGTTGTTAATTCTGGTTCCGCATCAACTACGTGGCCAGCGATGATAAATACGCAGAACAGCAATATTGCAGACGTCATCATATTTTCGCAACTAGTTTAATTTTTCTCATATGTGTAACTTATGCAAAATTTTTAATATTTATTTTGTGCTGATTATCTATACATTTCAATATGTTACTAATTCAATTATTCAATAATTCAATTTATATAACAAATTGTAGAATATGTCATACACCATGTACATTCTATTTGAACTGATTATATTTTTTTGTTTTTACTCTGTTCCAAACAATTCTAAAGTCGGGTGCTCCCGACTGTAGCCCCCGCCTTTATAGTTTATTTTTAAGTGGCTGTTGTTTTATTTTCTCTTTCTTTCATTTGAAATTATTTTCTTTTCTACATAGTAGCGGGTTCCGATTCACTTGCAGGGTTCCCGTTAACTGCCTTGCAGCCGATAAAAAACACTCAGATCAGAAAACTAGTATACTTGATATTAAATGTTTTACGACTCATTATCTTCCAAATTATCCACATATTTCCTTGTGTTTCTAATCGATTCGTAGCATTGAATGTTTTAAATTATATTTTGAAAAAGAAAACTCTTTGCTAATTTATTAACGTAATAATTAAATTTATGTTAAACAAACCGAAGCAAAAAGTGCAAAAGTAACAAATAATCTGAATACAAATAAGCTTTGCCTTTTGCAAGACTCTCTTGCAGTTGATATGATTTTGCTTTATCATAGTAAAATTATTCTAGTTGCGAAAAAAGTCGCCTTAACACTCGTTTTTATTTGTATTTTGTTACTTTAAAAATTGGCTCCAATTAAATGATCCTTGGATTGGTTGTGTTGCTTGTTTCAAGGGAATTATGGCTTAAACAAAGATTATATTTTGTTACCACTGCCCAGAAGGCGCCAACAGGCTATCATGTTCATTTTTGGGCCACAAGGACTGTGTATAGGGCCATTCTGAAAGAACTGGCAATACTTAGTTTTGTATTTTTGTTTCTATTTTTTGTTTTTGTTAATTTGCATGGCTCTTAGAGATAACTTTTATTTAGTCACCTTGTCAGCTGGACCTGTATAAAACTTTGGTTCAGTTGTAGATTTCGGTTTATTCGTAGTTTTTGCGAGCATTACGTGACCAGCGTTAAAAAGCACCCAGATCAGCAATATTGCATGCGATTGCATGTTTATTTCGTAGAGTGTTATTTGTCTAACTGCTAAAAAATGTTTGCCAATTTGAAATCTAACAATTTAGTTTACTTTAGACAGCCTAAATAATCAATTCGCCACAGTAATTGACAAACTTTATGAGTCAATTTTGTTGGTTCAGCACAGAAATGAAAAAGGTGTTCTCAAGTATAGATTTGCTATTTTTTAGTTCTTTTAATAATAAAGCTACTTGCCTTGTTCAGACATGTGAATTGCTTTGCATTAGTTGCATATGTGCTTTGCATCATTGTGCAGTTGCGAGCTTTGAATATTAGTTTTTTATTTTTACAGAATATTGTATTTCATTTCAAATGTTTAAAGCACATTTATTAGATTTTTTAGATGCAAGAAATATGTTATGTTGTTGTTGCTGCTAGCTGCGGTGCATACGAAAGCACTAATAATAATTACAAAATCCATTTTTTATTACATTTGTTTATTTACTTTGTAGTTTTTTTAATTTCTCTTACTGTCAGTTTGGAATTTAATAACATAAGTTTGCCGCCAGCAAAATTTTTGTGTGTGCCTTTGAGTTGGCAACAAAAAACGCAACAAAATATAAAAAAAAAGGAAATTTAAGTCATAACGCAATGAAAGCTCCATAAGCGAAATATATGAAAAACTAATTAATTGTATATAAATTTTACGTAACAGCACAATGCAAAAAAGCAACTCAAACATGGGATCCATACATGGTCAGACAAGCAATTTTCAGCCAATAATTAAAATGGCTGTCATTTTATACACTTGTTTCATTTTGTTTCTCCTGAAACGCTGATTATTTGCAATTTTCCTTTTTTTCTTATTTATTTATTTATTTTTTATTTAAATTTATTTTTGCCTTTGTTTTATTTGGTTTGCTGTTTGTTTTGTTTAATTTAAAAATGTTTTCCAGTTGCAACTGTTAAGCCCAAAGCTCTTTTAAAAACAAGCTTAAAAACTTGAATGCTGTCGGCAATAAAAAACAATTGGCGACAATTTTATTTAATTTTTATTTTTCTATTAGCTTCAAAAAACTTTAAACGAAATTGTTGAAAAAAAAAATTTCAGTCAGTTGGTAATGACAAAAGCAACTGAAGCAGCAGCAGCGGCAGTGGCAGCAGCAAAGAAGTTGCAATGCAATTCGACCAATTTGGGCTATAAAAAGCCCAATGAAAAAAAAAAATAAAACAAAAACAAAGTTGGAGTAAGCAATGCAAAATACAAAATACCGGCAGACGATGTAAGAACCAACGAACTCAAAAAATACCAGCAAAGCCGCAAACATAAAAAAGTAAGGAAAACAACAAACGTAAAAATAGGAAAAAACATTAAAAAAAAAAAATAAAATAAATATAAAAAAAAAAACTAAAAGACAAAAATCTTTTTGACTATTTTACTTGTTGTTGTTGTTGCAGTCACTGCTGTTGCACTGCTTGATCGTTTTTTGTGTACAAAAATTGTCCAAAACAATGAAGCAAAGACAATAACAGCAGCAAGAACCACAGACAACAACAAGCAATAACAACAATAAAAATGAAAATAATTTGAAACAGACAAAAACAGAAGCAGCAGCAGCAGTAAAAAAAATAAAAATGAAAAGTATTTGAAACTGTTTTGCGTTTGAAAAACTTTTAAGTGGAAACGAGCATTTAATCCTGTTTAGTGCGCAGGCAAGTCGCCTGCATACAAATCCCCATCCCATGGCATCGCATCGCATCCTCACGCTGGCCTGGCCTGGTGCAGTTGGCTTGCATGAGGTTGCTTGCTTGGCTGCGTGGCTAACTGGCGGCCGGGCCGACCATGGCCAAGGCTCGCCGAGCGTGGAGAATGACAACAAAGGCAGCTGAAAAGGATTTAAATGCAACGCTGTTGCGGTGTTATGCGGTCTGGCAACGTTACAGAGCTTTAACTAAATTGCGGCTAAATCCAGCGTACAGCCAACAGTGCCATACCGCGCACAACGCAGCACACGGCACCACACCGCACAACCCCCGCAGCAAGCAACGTGCAACACTGCAAACCCGTGACGTGCCAGGGACACAAATGTGCCTTGCGCCGTGTGCCCTGTGTCCTGTGCCCTGTGTGCTGTGCCTTGTGCCTTGTGCATGGCGCGTAAACACTCAAACAATTAAAAGTAAAAATGCCGCAAAGTTTTCGCATTACTTTTGCGTTGACGATGATGATGATGATGATGATGATGATGACGATGATGTTGATTATGTCCTTGCTGTTGTTGTTGTTTTTGTTGTTGTTGCTGTGAATGTGTAGTGGCTTGCGTTGGGCATGATGTGCATAGAGTGTGTTGAGTATGACGATGCTGCTGGCATTGAGGTTTCAGCTGCCTACGGCTTAGAAGTTTGGCTTGCGGCAGCACAGGCTGTATACAAAAATATCTTACTTTTGGCTTTGCCAATGTCTGCCTGCCTCACAGCCTGCCTGCATGCTAGACTATTTGCTTAGCAATGCGGCTAAAGCGTGTTAAGTATTGCGGTGGCAAGACATTTCAGCGCTAAGCTGTTTTTGTTTATTTATTTGTAATTCTTTTTTTTTTTTTTGTTTTTGTAATTTTTACAAGTATTGGGTTAAAGCCAACTTCACTGCCCAATATAAGCCAAACATGCACGCACGCACACATGGCTTTCAATTTATGCAATTATAGCACCCTATGCTGCCTGTTATATGCGCGTAAAAACAAAATCTCACATATCAAAGCAAACAGTGCGCACTCAACCTGCAAATCAACAGAAACTGGCACAAATCAATTTGCACTCGCAGCCAATATGCCAATATGCGCAATGCCCAATTGGCCCTCGCCCCCATGCACCCCATGCACACTGCCAGCCGCACAATTTGTATGTGCACTTCTATTTTTAAAACATACCCAAATTTTTTAACATTTCATTTTTTTTTTTTGCTCCCAATTTTAACAATAATGTTATGAAGTGTTTTGGGTTTTTTTTTTTTTGACGCTTACTGAATTTTTGTGCGCAAAATATTTTTCTGCTTGTAAATTGCTTCAGCCAAAATACGCACGACTTCACATTTGCTTGCGCCTATTAACGATTGTAAAGTTTTTGGCATATTTCGCTCGTTTTTGAGCTGCAACTTTTCGCAGTGATTTTCAAAAACTAATCGCCAGGTGAGTTTAAAGCAGTTGAAGCATTTGTAAGTGTTTCCTTTTATTATTTATTGGCAATTGCAGCTGAATGGCCAGAGTAAACAATAGCAAAAAACGTTAACTGCGCAGACACAGCAGCATTCAATTGTTGCAAAAGGCAGCACAGTAAACTACAGTAAAGTGCCGTGTAATGCAATTGCCTGACAATGTGCCTTTTACTTTACGCTTAGCCAGACAGACACATGGACATGGAGAGGGAGAGAAGGAGAGAGAGTAAGCGACGATACAAAGCCAGAGCTGCAAATAAGTTAAAAAATAAATGAAATTAAGTTGACTGAATTGTAAATGCAATTAGAGGGTTGGGGTGGCAGATTGGCGGAGGCTAGGTGCCACATGGCGGTGTCTGCAAACTAATGACGTCGCCAGAATGAATTTATTTCAGCTTAAATGCCAATTTACTTTCAGCAAACAAAAGAAAAATGGTCGTGTGTAAGAGAAGTAGCTGCAAAAACAAAAAAAAAAAAAGAAAACAAGCGACAGTTCGAATTTAAAAACTTTGCGTTTATCTTCCTCAACATTACAATTTCTCCTTTTTTTTTTTTAATTTATTTTGTTTTTGGTTTTTTTTTTGTTTTGTTTTGCTTTGCTTTTGTTGCAACTCGTTGGGACTTTTTTGTGCGGTGTGAAAGCGCACGGCAAGTTAATCAGACTGTCTGCACGTTTGCTGTCCTCTGTCCGCTGTCCGGTGTCCGATTGTCCGCACAAGTTAGCATTGAAAAGCCGAAAAATCTATTTTACTTTCAAATGAGATTGTCAGCTTGAGCATACGCCTGTGTATTTAAGCGAAATTGTTTTTGCATTTCCCTTTTTTCACTCGAACTTCTCGGCTGCTTCACTGCTACTGCCATGCACAGCAGTTGTTTTATCAGTAGGACTTGGAGCATATTGATTTTGTCCAGGCAGCGCTGCTCTGCGCTCACTGGCTGATAAGTGAATTAAACTTATCAAAATGGAAACTACTGCGATAAAAATAATATTGAGTTGCTCAACGAAGACTATTTTTGACAATGATTTAAATGAAAAAAAAAAGAAAGACATGCCTTAAAAATTAAAAATATGCAGATTTCTGTACAAACGTTTTAAAATTTATGTAAGTGAATTTTTTTTTGCAAAATGCACGGCCAAGGTGAGGCTGCCTTGGCTAGTTCAGAGTAATTGCTTGGATGGCTGAAGATTGTCTCTTTTTCCCACAGACTTTGTCGCTCTTATAATGAATTGAATTTTGAATTTGTGCAAATATTATCCTGTCAGCACGATTGCAAAAAAACACTAAGCTGATGCTCACGTGCATATTATACTTATCTAACTAAAGCAGTGAAACAAAAACTTATGTGAAGTTTCTTAATAATAAAATTGACTACTTACTTTATTTCAAAGATCGCGAAAGGCTTGAAAAATACTAATCAAATTGATATGCCAATTCAAAGATCCTTAGATCAGCTTTTCGTATAATCCTTAGGAACTTCCACACAAAGTTTTACTTGATCACGTGTGGTCTAATTAAGTGACTCCACTGTAGTTGTTAAAGTAGCTTCTGCATTATTTACTTCCCAACAACATATTGTGCAAAACCTGGAAAGACAGACTAGCTGCCAAATTTATATGAATTTAAATCAGCGTTGGCATAAAACTTATGAGTATGCGATAGTTGCTGCCAACTTTGGGGAAACAAAGTTTCTTTTAAAAAATTATACTCAAGCATATTGCCAAAATCAAAAAGCTGCCTAACTTGCCTTCTTATCTAATGCCTAAACATAAGCGGAAATATTTTAATTGCTTGCCAACTTGCTTCTGATTATAAACAGTAAATATTAATTTCAAAACTAATTTCGTAATCAATTACAAGTTTGGCTAAGTTAGCACACATTATCAAGTTTTGCGCTCAAGGACTCAGCCGCTACCCTCGACCTGCGATTTCGTCAGTTGACAAAAAATTCGCAACGCAAGCATTTGCACAGCATATCCGCGCATATTTCTTTCAATGTTTATCTGTTATTTGTACTGCCATAAATTTTTGAAAGTGCACATCATGTTTTCAATGAATACATGTGCGCCACCTCACAACCTCCACAACAGCCGCTCCGCCCTAAGCCAGCACAGCCATCAGCTCACAGCCGTGCAGCTACTTTCATATTTTGTCAAGTGTGTGTGTTGCTGGTGTTCGTTCATTCGTTCGTTTGTTCGTTTATTTATTTATTGTGCAGCAGCAACGTGACTTGTAAAATGATTTCAAGTTTTGCTACTGGAAAAATGATAACGCAAACATGGCTACGGAGAACAAGCAAACGAACTAGAAGATAGTTAGGCAGTGACAGTGTGAAAGAGAGCGAGAGAAAGAGAGTGGGAAGGTGAATGTCAGTAAGTGGGGGGCGACAATGCAGCGGCAAATTCTGAATAGTAGAGTCGGTGTGAGAAAATAAATTGCATGAAATTGCAACTCATGTTTTTAGTGCCTAACCTTGAACGCTTCGTTACCTGCATTTAACGCCGCAGGCGAGTTGCAGGCGAGCTGCAGGAAGAAGCTAGTCAGCCAGCCAAGTGCGCTAAATGAAATGTTCATGCCTACTCAGCGAAAGCGTGCAATGGCACTGCAGCCATCGTGGCATCCATGGCATCGTGGCAGCCATGGCATGGCTTGGTGCAGATATTTGCGCGGCAGCAGGAAAGCATCTTAAATCGAATTTTCTTAATTTTGGTATTTCCTGCCACTGTTGCACTTGTTAAATCGACATAAAGCCAAAACAAAATAAAAAAAAAAAACAAGACAAAAATAAAAAATAAAAAAAAAAACCAAACAGAAAACGAAAATAAGACCAAAGAAAAAAAAAAAAAGGCATGTGCCACACATAAATGCCAGTGAAAAATTGTGGCAAACTTTACGTCGAATATGAAATACTCGCATGGCACGACAAGAAAGAACAAGAACAAGAACAAAAACGGCAATGAAAACGAAAGGTGAAATTCATTAAAACTTTTGCAATTACGACAACTGAAAATCGTTAATTATTTTCCTGTGCGCATTTAAACGAACAAAACAAAAAAAAAAAAAAAAAAAAAAAATAAACCAAAAGTAAATCTGTGCGCATTAAAAGAAGGAAATGCATTCGGAATGGCAGCAAAATTAAAGAAATAAAATTTATAATTACGACATAACGACATGCGTACAATTGCAAATGCAATTTCCGTTGAACTTTTGCACACGAGAATTAGAGAGAAAATTATTGCAGCATAAAGCAACAATTGTATGGCAAAATATAATAATAATAATAAAATCTCAAAATCTTCCCTTTGAGAGATAGCACAGCTTTAAAAGTGCGGAGTATTATTATTATTATTTTGTTTAATGTTTTTTATAACTCCTAGAAACTTTATTTTTGTGTAAATACACATGCAGAAAAAATTTGTAATGCCAATTTGGAAGGTATTTTATGCTTTAATTTTAACTTGATTTATCTAAAAAAATATAAATAATTTGTTCATATAAAAAGCGTGTGAAAAAAATAAAAATAAAAGCAGAAATAAAAAGCAAAATTAAAAAAAGACAAGGATTCTTTGTATATTGCAGCAGAGGCTGATGATGAATGCCTTGTTTTAGCTTTTATGTCTATTAGAACTTTTCTTTAGCTGTTAAAAATCTAATCTAGGAAATTCATCGTGTAAATAAGTCATACAATATAATGAGACAATTAAATGTGTTTTTAGTTATCCTTAAAAAACATAACATAAGTTAGCTTAAATGTCAAATACTGTCCATGACCGTAGTCTATAAAATAAATACCACAGGAGCCAGTTGAAAAGCGCAAATCTTGTTAGAAGCAATGCAATTATGTGCTTAGCCGACAAGTGCCAAGTGACCTTCAATAAAACAAATCTCTGCGAATCCAATGCATAAATTGTGACACGCTAAAGTAAAGTAAATCAATTGACATTGGCAATTGCTGTAAGGACGTTATGAAATGTCAATTCGACAAGAGGAATTAACTTGCTACGTGCGCTCAGTCAGCAAAGTACAGGCGAGCGTGCAATGCCAGGTGCAGCAATTGTCAACTGCAAATACTCGTCTGGACTCGCCTGCACTCATGTACACTTGCCTGCACGCACCTGCACTCGCCTGTGATGGTAGACAATTGAGTTTAGGCCGAGTGCCGCCGCTGGCTTAAAGTGATCGGGAGTCGAACTAAACGCATTTGCTCTCACTTGATTATTGAATTGTTTGATTGGCAATTCGTTAACATTAACTCGTTTAGCAGTAAATTAATTAGTACCAGTAAATACATTAAATACATAAAACAATGTACGAGTAACGGGTGGCAACAACAGCAACAACAACAACAGCAACAACAGCAACTAAAATGCTGGCATTTGCTGAGCAAAATCAAAGCTCTGCATTTGCAGATTTTATTGTTCGCTTGGCTCTGCACTTAATTTGGCCAAATCGAACTACATCTACAATTATTTGCAATAGCCAGGGACACGGTCAGAGGCAGGGACAGCGGCAGGGGCAGAGTCAGCGTCCGAGATGAAGCTGAAGTAGAAGCAGAAGCAAACGCAATTGGCTAATAAACCTTAAGATGTGCGTCGTATGGCGCAGCAATGTCCGGTGCGTCTGATTGAAATTGCGTGCGACAATCGGAAATGTTTTAGCGAAAATCGTAAATTAGTCTGCGCAATTATGTTTACCTACATCTAATTAGCTTAATTGGAAACGGTACAAAAGCCATGCACAAATAACCTGCAACAACAAACACAGTAACAGCAACAACAATGCAACAACAACAGAAATGGCAATGACAAGCTTTGGTCAAATGTGTACGTGAAGTTTGGCTTTGGTCTTTGGTTAAGTTCGGCTGCAGTAGTGTGGTTTGGTTAGGTTTGGTTGGCTTCGTTCGGCGTTCGCTGGCCCAAACCGAGGTCCATACAAAGACATATAAAGAGCATGACAATGGGCATGGGCATGGACAGGGGAGCGGCTGCAGGTTGTGCAAAGCTTTGCCATATGTGTTTTTGGTTCCTCGGTGTTGACAATAGTTCTTCTCGTTGTTGTTGTTGTTGTTGTTACTGTAACAATTGTTGTTGTTATTGTATTTTGCCAACTCCAATCGTGATATTATGGCATGTTTAGCTATGTAGCATGTATCGGTAGACGGCAACACAAACAACAAACGAATCCCGCATTGCAAAGCGAATGGAATCGTGCATACGAATGAAATTTGCGTATTTAGCACTATTTACATTAAGCATTTACCTTTACCTGTTCGCCTAGCCCTCTATCTATCTATCTGTCTGTCTGTCGGTCTGTCTCTTTGTTTTTATGCGTACGCTTGTGGCTTCGTGTATTATGGCTATGTGTGCAATATGGCTATTGGCTTTGTACTTAACTGGTTGGCTTAGCTTTCTGCCGACTATGCTCTTTGCTTGCTGCAGTTTATCTTTACTTAAGCTCTTAATTCTCATAAATTTTTTAGTTGTTGTTAGGCAAACAAAACACAAAGAATATGCCTTTGAAATTTCTTATATGCACTGAGTCTTGGTCAGGCGTCCTTACATACAATCAATACTTTGTCTTTGCAGAAAGAAAGGCGCTCATGGTGCAAAAGAGGAAAGTGAACGCTCAACAATCTAATGAGACATTCATATAGTGAAGTTTTAAAGTAAATATGTCACTATATATAGCTTATAGCTGCCGTCGCTGTTGATAAGCATAAAAATCCCTTGCCTTGTACCCATAGCACAACGGCAATTCTCAAAAAACTTTTCTCTCTGTTTGTTCATATTCCAATAAATTCATCGAAGACCAGTTTTTTTTTTTTCATTCAGCTATAAAGACAGACTTCTGGACTGGCAAGATTCCTGACCTCAGCCGCCTCTTTAAGAAAACTTAGGCACCACCTATGATACCTAGCCGACCCGCCGGTCGGGACCAGTACTTGAAACATTCAATTAAGCTAACCTTGATGTGCATAATATCAACGATCAACTATCTAGACACCAGGTGTCTCATAGAGCAACATACATCTAGTTTAAAATATAAAAAGAAACCACAAGCATAGCAGTTTTGACTTAACTGAATATACATCATTCAGTGTTTTTATTGCTGAAGTCAATTTGTTTTATGATTCAGTGATCATACTAAAACTATATCCAATTACCTTCATTCGCTTTATCAGCAATCTAATTCGCATTTGCATTTCTTTCGTTTTTTCACCCTCATTTAAAAATTTTGGCCATGCGGATTTAACTTGCGTTTCTCTCTTTGAAGCTGCTTTTCAATAACGCGCAGCTGCATCAGCGTAGCTAACTAAAAACGTACCTTTATACTATTTTATATTCACCTACTTTTAGTGTTTTTTTCTTTTTAATTTCAATTTTTTTTATGAACTAGCAAATTCCATTTAATTGCCACAAATTTGCTGTTCGAGCGCACTTCAGCCACGTTGCTGCAGCGATGACGTTGTGTGCGCAAATGCAATCGCATGGAAGCGTTTTCAAGCTGCTTATGGTCTACCTAGATTTTGGTAGATTTTGCCTTATAAATATTTTCAAAAGGCATTTCCATTGAATTTTCGAGTGTACAAATTTATGCATTTGCAGAAAACATTTTTACGCTATCAGAAATAGTTTGCAAACTTATAAATACATGAATGCATGAAATAAATAAATCGAAAAAAAATAAATAAATTAGAAAAGCGCATGATTTCACAAAATTTAGCAAAAAGTGAATTTTCCGCTCAATGTTTTTGCTTTATGTGTTCGTTTTTTTTTCGCTGGCATTTACTTGATTTTAAAGCGCACGTGATTGATTGCTTGCTAAACGTTTTATGTTACACAATAAATTTCTTCTTTTTTTCTTTTTTGACAAACCGGCAACAAATAAATCACGGACTTAGACTAGCATGAAAAAATCGTGTAACAAAGAAGACATATTAGCAATAAAATAAGCGTCAACTAGCAACAGTTAAATAAATAACCGTGCAGGCATTTAACAGTCACTTGCATGCTTAACATTTTTATGCTCACGTCGGACGTCATTTTGTCCTGTGTAGCAAACAAAAATAAAAAAAAAAATAATAAAAAAAAAATACAAAATATAAAAAGAAAGTGTAAACTTCATTAGGAAGAAAGGTCAAGCAACGCACAAACAATGCCACAAACGAAGGCGAAGCAAACTTAGTTTATTATTTGTTTTAATAAAATTTCATATAGACAAACTTCTGGCAGCGCCTTTCCTCGCATAAGCAAAGCGAGCAAACAAATACAAAACCTTAAAGAGACCTCGCAAACGAGCAACGAACTTGCCCAGCTGACCGTACAAAAAAAAAAAAAAACAAAAAAACCAAAATGACTAAAAAAAAAACAGGAAGAAAAAGTAAAACACAAAACAAGAAAACAAACAAAAAGCAGAAGCAGCAAATAAAAAAAATAGGAATATATAACAATCAAATGAACGCTTCATGTGCGTGCGTGCAGCATGTCCAGACATTTTTCAACACACGCCTCAAAGTATGCTATGAAAAAACAAAGAGTACAAATAGTAAATGAAAAAAGGTTGCATGCTGCTGCTGCTGCTGCCTACCGCACTCGGCCCGCTGCTGGTGAAGTGGACTGTATGCCTTGCACTACTTTTGCGTACTGCTCAGCAGCAAATTAGATTTGGCAACTTCAACTTTTCTATAACTTTACTCATGTAGAACTTAAGCCTTTTTCGTGTAGTTTGTGAAATTTCTTATTAAATTAGCTACTGCGAAGCAAAGCAATGCTTTGCCTTAAGAAACAGAAAAAGAGAAAAGTAAAAAGCCAAACATGCTGGCATGTGCAAGCGTCTGTGCTTGCGCATGGGTTAGGGGGTGCGGGTAGGTTAGTTTAGTAGCGGGTGTTGCGAATGTGTTTGTGCATGTGTTTGTATGTGTGCGTATGTTGCTGCGCCTCATGGCATGCTGTAATTGCGGTGCTGGTGGGCGCCAAGAATTTAAAAGTTTATTACACAAGTTCGGACAGCAAGTTCTGAGTTGCGCATGAAATTATGATGAAAACTTTGCGTAAATTGAATGCTTAATTGAATTGGCCGCTGCGTGTTGGATTTTAAGTTTGATTACATTATTAACAAGTATGAGTGTATGTTTGTGTGTGTGTCTGCTCACATGACAGCGTTAGGCCAAACTGCAGGCAAGGTTTGACTGGCAACAGCCAAAGCAATGACTAAATTATGTGCGCACTTACTAAAAATAAAAAAATAAAAATAAAAAAAAAAGTAAAACACACACATAGAAGCAGTGAAAACACAGAAAATATTGGCACACAGCCAAAGTGTTCTCGCAGACTGCTTTAATGTCATTGACAAGGCTGTCAGCGTAACCACAAAAGCCATGTAAGGCATGTCAGGCAATAGTAACAACAACAACAACAGCAATAACGTCTCAGCTGTAGTCTCAATGCTGCCGATATGTCAAGCAGCACTTGAACAGAGACGTGCCTTTATTTAGTGCATGATTTGCCAGCAACCATTTGGAAAATTGCATGCTCGCTTTGCCGATATGTGGCTCGGTTATGTTTTTTGGCAAAACAGCAATCAAACGACAAATTGCTGCACACGACGCCGCTGCCAGTGAAAATAGAGACGCAGACAAATCGTTGGCAAACTTTGTGCTGCTTAATTAAAACGCAAACGAAAGCGAAAACGTTGTGTGCACAAGCCACACAAAATCAGGGCCAAGGAATGACAGCAGCAGCAGCAGCAGCTTAACTCGAACTGCAAATCGAGTAAACTGAGTAATGCACATGCGAGGCATTAAATCTGCCAAGAAAAGGCCAAAGCTTGTGGGCGCCTCTATGACGTCACAGATGTGTCAAACAACGTAACGAAGCGAAGTCAACAAGCAATTGCTGCTGCTGCCTGCCTGCTTTAAAGTGCTTAAGAAAATGCGCTTAAATTTTAAAGCATTGAGGCCAAGAAGCAATCTGCAACGCATTGTGGCAAACTTGTGTGGCAGCAGCAAAATCTTTATGCCATAATATTTTATGCTGATAAATTGCCTTTTTTATTGCGTTTGCGTTTGAGTGAAAACATTTTCCGTGTAGGTCATTGGTCTTCGGCAACTGTAACACTCATCCACCACCCAACGCCTACATAACCAAACAAAGCCGTATATACCCACACACACACACACACACACACACATGCACACGAACATGTAAGCTGCCATGCAAGCACTCAGTGAAGCACAGCCACACACTAAGCCACACACACACACACACATAATCAGGCGCTTGGGCAATTGTGCTGATGGCGCTAATGTTGCTGCTGATGTCGGTCCCATGGACTATTGGCCTGCGCCTCCGCGCTTCGCTTGTTACGTTATGTTGCTACTGATGTTTGATTATTATGTTTGATGGCATTCTTGTTGCCGTTCGTTTGATGAATGATTTTATTTATTTTCAATGGCGGCAGCCGCAAACAGCTCAATGCGCACTCGCCTGAGTAGCCAGCACTAAACTACAATATACATAGTATGCATAGTTCAAAGTCACACACCCTCTCTTACACACACACACACACACACACATACACAGGGATTGAGTGGCATGACTTGCTAAAAGAAAATACCATAAAAAATAAATATAAAAAAAAACAAAACAATATATTGAAAAAAATGGTGGGAGCATTTCGACCCACCCTAAGCAACTGTGTGAGTGACTGCTTAGTGTTAGGGTTTGACTTACGTGGTACACGCGATTATCCTGTATTTACATTTCACTTACACTGCGCCAGAGACAAAAGTTGTCTAAGCCACTTTTATTTTAATTTACATGCCAGCGCATAAAGGCAAAGCGCAAACATTCGCCTGTGTAAAGTGTAAAGTGCTTTGGTTGCTGCTTAAAAATAGCTTTTTAACATTTCAAACAAAAGCCGCCGCGCAAAAGCCAAAGAAAACGCAAAACCCCAAAGAAAAAAAAAAATAAAAAAGAAACAAAAGAAAAACAGCGGCCAAAAGAAAAAAAAAAAACAAAAACAAAAACAAAGACAAAAGGCAAACACACGCGAGCGAAAGAAAAGAAAAAACATAAATCTACGAAAAAAAAAAATACACCAGCAGCAGCTAAAATAACACAAAGACAAAGCGGACACACAGCCGCATGTCCTGGCATAGTCATTCGTCGCTTAGCTAGCAAGGAACAAAAATTTAAATGGTAATAGAATTTTGCTGCTAAGTGACATTCATGCGGCGAGCCGCACAGAGTGGCCGCACAAGTGGCAAACGGAGTATGTGTGTGTGTGTGTGTGTGTGTGTGTGTGCGCGTGAAAAAAGATGAAAAAAACGCGAGAGGCGGCAGGAAATTCGGACATTCCATTATGTTCACTTTAACGCTAAAAATAAATCTTTCATAACAAGCGAAATGACAACGCCCATGGGTTGTGTAGCTCGGCTAAGTAAGTGCAAGGATGTCAGCAGTCATATTGACATTTTAATTACAACAGACAATCATTTTAACGGTACTCAGGCGTAACAGTCGGCCGGCATGGCAGGCACTTGGTTTGGCTTGGCTTGGCTTGAATGGGGGGCTTTTTGTATGCACTCAATAATTTATGTAACCCACGCATGTCCTTTTCATTGCGATTGCTGTCATTTAGTGCGATTGGCAGTGGCGCATTCAATTAAATGCCTTCACTTTTTTGTAAGCTGACTGCCAAACTGTTAAGCAAAAACACCAAAAAAAAAAAAAAAAAAAAATTGCAGTCAGTCAGTGCTGCAGAGATTTAGGTCAGCTGACATGCTGTATATGATCTGTTAAAGTTATAACGCATACGCCGCGTAGCGCCAAGTACAAAACATGCTTCGACTTGCCTGCCTGCCTGCCTTAGTCTAATTTATTTTATGCGCCGCTTTGCCACAGCAATTTCCTATGCGCCACCCTAATAAACATAATTTTAAATTAATGCTGGTAAAAAAGAAAAAAAAAAAAGCAAGAAAAAAAAAAAAAAAAGGGAAGAAATAAAAGCAAGAGAAGCCACTTGTCGTATACGCAACATGCTGTAAATAATTTTTTATTTGTCTCATATTTTATGTTATGCGCTCCCCAAGCGTGCCAAAACACAAACAAAATAAAAAAAAAGAGAAAGCCGAAAAAAAATAATGACGCATAAATTGTGCACAAACGTCGCTTATTAGCAGCAGCCGTCATGCTGTCAGCGCAGAGGCAGGTAAGCCGACGTCGTCCACTTAAGTTGTGCCATAAACAAGCAAATAAAATTAAATTGTTTTGCAGCTCAGCGTTCCTTTTTTTGCTTTGCCTTTCGCCTGTCGTCAACGCCGTCGTCGTCATTGTACGAACACTTGAAGCCCGTCTAAGCGCACAAACCGCAGCAGGAGGAGGGTTGCATAAAAGAAAAAAAAAAAAAACAAGCTGCGTTGATTCATGACGCAATAGATCAAAAACACAAAAAACCGTCGACTTATTTGTATTGCATAAATGAAGTATTAAATAGCCATAAATTGATTTGTATGCGCTGCAGAGCGCAAAAACATAGCAACTGAGAGCCACTGAGCAGGATCAGCCAAGCAGACAGGCAGACAGGCAGCGATTGGACGAGAAAATCATAAATATCAAATAACAATAATAAACTCAAAAATAGGCAATGACAGCTAGCGGAAAACTTGACCAATAGCGCAGCCAAACAAAGCAGGGCAAAGCAAAACAAAACACACACACACCCACACACACAAGGATAATGTTGTTAATAATTGTGCGCGTCATTCAGCTGTTTATTTTTTGATATTTATTATTAGCACAAGGACTTATCTCGTCGCGTCTCAACTTGAGTTGTCTCGCTGCCATATGAGTGGCTTTGTCTCGCCTGAAAACAAAACGAAAATTAAAAAAAAAAAGGAAAAAAAAAAGGAAAACAAAAAGAAACAGCAGAATTGTCGTCTGTGTATGCGACGTACGCTGCATGACAAGTCCAAGGACATCAGCAGCTAAATGCACAGTAAGCAGACAGTTTATGTATTAAACGTTAGACGCTTATGATGTACATTGTCCATGTACACAAGCCAAGCCGAGCATGTTTTCTGTTTAGCAGGCAAGTCATACATCATGCGTCTATTAATGCTGAGACTTGTGTATTTTTCATACATTTATTTATTTTATTTTATTTTATTTCCTTTTGTTTTTTGGGTATTCGCACGCAATCGCATGAGACACTGGCGCATAAATCAATATGAAAAACTGTAAATGTCTGCTGCTAATTGCTGTGCATGCAAAAAATCATAAAAAAAAAAAATAAACAAGGAATACCCCAAAAAACTCAACACTGATGCTGTACTATAAGGTTTTTTTTTTATTTATTTACTTTTTTTTTTTTTAGCAATTTTTGCATTTGTTTTCACACAAATTATGATGGCGCCAAATTGTGCTTAACTAATTTTATTATGTTGTTATGTTTTTAGTTTTTGCAAACGATACACGTGCATGAAAAATGCCTTGCGCACATGTGCAACATAAATGTATTTCATTTGCGGCATATGCGAGCACAGTATTGTCTGGCTATAGTGACTGCCAGTTGCCAGGCATAGCATAATAAATAATGTGAACCAGTAATGAAAGCATTTGCTGCTGTGCAATCGCTGGCAACAAATTTGAGAGTGTAAATATGTAGAAAGTAAAGTGACTCGTCAACATTCGCCGTATCTTGGTGCCTACGTTGCTAACAAAGAGGAATGATTATAAATTATAGTAGTTCTATAAAAACGGCCTTGTCATAGTTGGTTCACTTCAAGCAGACTGTTCTGTATATGCTGCTCAAAGCCTAAATAGCCAAACTGCACAGCGTCGTCGACATCATTATCATTATCGTCTGACGGCAGCAATATCAGTATGAACATGAACATGAACATGTTACATTTCACTTGGCATTTGAGTGAATTTATTAAGCCGCAGAAACGTGACTTGCACGGCAAGTTGACTGACCGTCAGTCGAGTACAGGTCAAGCCCAGCCAGGCCAAGTGAAGCACAACGCCACAGCAAAGCCAAATAAAATGCCATATTGATAAGCTAAGCAAATAGCAAGCAAAATAAACTAATAACGCATACGCACCGTGTGCAGCAGCTGCAAAGAGACAAAGGCGCAGCATTGACAATGCAGCACACATCTTAGATGTGCAATTGTGCTGCACAAAAGGCAACGCCTGCTGTGCTGCCAAGAAGGATGCACCAGAAAGGCTTTTTTGCTGCAAACAAAGTTTTATTGCATGCCGATGTCGCTGCTGACGAAGTTGCCTTGGCAGCTTTGTTGCTTATGCTTTGATTTGACTTTGATGTGCAACTCGGCTATCAGTTGTCAATAATATTCAGCTGCAAAATTGGAAGTGAAAATATCTCCAGCATACAAACAATAATCGAAAAGAATGCAGTGAAACCAAATAAAAAGACGATAAGACAAGAAATGTTGGCAATAGAAAAAGAAAGCAAAAAAAAAAGAAGAGAACAATATAAAAACGAAAATATTGGATATTCTTTGGCATATTCATTGCACACTTTATTATTGTTGTTGTGGCTGTGTGCTGTTGCCTTTGTTGCTATTGTTGTTGCTGCTGTTGTTGTTACTGACAACATCAACTGCTTTTGTTTATTAGAAGTTTGATTGGAATTCTTTTGATGTTGTTTATTACACGAACTTCTGTTTTCACATGCATTTCCTTTCTTGTGGAAAACAAGTTTTAAGTTTTAATTTGAAACAGAAACTATTTTCTTTCCCTTGCACTTGCACACATACACACACACACACTCTGAAGAAGAAGCAGATGCAACGAAGCGACTGTTGTTTTCATTATTATTGTAATCTAATTGAAAGGCAAACAAAGCATAACCCCAGCTGGCAGCTTTCATCATATTCATCTGCAAGTTCCTTCATTGCTGCCATGAATCGATAAGAGTTCGGTATGCTGCTCATGCCATATATTGCTTTTATATGCTATGCAGCAGCAAAGCAGTAATAAATAAAAGTATTCATTTTGTTGTTATTGTTGTTGTTTTGTTTTTGTTTTCTCAAATATTGCATGAGTATATTTTTTCAATAATATCTCAAGCCAATAAAACTTGGTTTACTTACAGCCTCAATTGCCATAAGCCACAAATCAAATTATTTTAAATTGCTCGTGCATTTTTCGTATTTTATTAAGCAACTTTTACATATTTTGCACATTTCTCAGCATACACCATACACCATATTTGCTATACTACGTTTGCACGTCTTTTAACTTATTTTCATTTGAATTTTTTTTTTCTATTCCACTCCTCTCTGGTTTTTTTAATGCTGCTTGCTGCTGCTTAATTATTGCATCAAGTGTGCCATGCCAGCATAGCAGCAGCGACAGCGGCAGCAGCAGAAATTCGCTTGTGCGTCTTGCAGAAATTTATCTTATTATGCAAATGTGCAGAATTTATATTTTCTGCCGAAAAGCAACCTTACGCTCGTTTTTCATTACTTACACTGTGAGTGCCTTTTATGTAAATCAGTGCGAATTATAAGCACCAAATGAGCCGGCACTGAGCTAAACAGCAACAACAAACCAAACCAAACCAAACCAAACTGAACCGAAACGAACTGAACCAAAGCAAACTGAACCGTACCGTAACGTACCGAACTCAAACCGAACTCAACTCAACTCAACTCAACTCGACGCGACTCAACACAGTCAAAGCGTTGTGAAGTAATGCAAAGTGGCATAGCAGCAGCAGCAATGGAATTTCAATGTGGAATATAAAATGAAATGGAAAAAAAAAAAACAAAAAATAGAAAAAAAAAAGTGGGGAAAAAAAGAACCGTTTATGTATTCATTTATTTGCACAGTTTTGCAAGTGCTACAAGCGTCAAAACGCAGGCAAGGCAAAGTAAGAAAAAAAAACATTAATAAAAAATTAAAAAAAAAAACTCGCTTGATATGAGTGGCTGGTGCTGCACTTGTGCTAATGCTTAGCTGTGCTTAACTTGGCTGCGACTGCTATTGGATTGGCCTGCAACAAGTGGACTGATAAAAAAGTGCAAAAGAACACACTACAACAACAACAGCAACTAAAGACGCAGCAAAGAAGCCAAGTGCAACGAGCCAGCAGCCAGGCAGCCCAATTGCTTACAGCCACGTGCAAATATGAAGCTGCGGCCACTTGAATTTGCCTGCCTGCTGCCATGCCCCCTCAAAGCCCTTCTACACCTTAAACAAAGATCACTTAAGCTCAACAGCTGCCGTCGTGCGTATGGGCCTTTGCTTGTTTGTCAACTCGGCAGGCGACGACGTGTTTTATCAGTTTCAGCACAGCGCACAGTTCAGCTGCCTAACAAAGGCGCAACTGTGAGCTTAGGCTTCTAGGTTTTCTTCGGCAGTTAATGAACTTTGGCAGCATGCCGCAGCAGCCTACACGGATTATTGCAGCTGCTCGTCCAATTGCCGCTGGCCTCGACAGCAAAGTCAATGCAGTCACTTCACATATGCACCTATCGCTTTGTTGCAGACCCAGCATGGCTGGCACGGCTGCTTGCTGTGTCATCCTTCAATTGATTGCACGTAGTTTTGCCTAAACTGCAGCATAATAGACGCACATCGGCTGGATGCCAAATGAAAGATTCCAACTGCTGCAACTCGCTTACAAAAGCTGCCTAGGCTGGCTCCATGCGAAATCAAAGTGACCATGCAGCACGCATGGCATTCTGAAGTGCATTTTTGAGTAACTGTTCAAAACACTCTCTTACATATATAACTTGCCCGGATGGCAAGTATAAGACATTCTCAATTCTTGCTTGCTTTGAATATTTTGAATATTGCTGAGCTGTGTCATTTGATTTGCAGCTGCTGACGTCAACAGCTACACAGTGAGTTGTAAATTCACTTGCCAGCCTAATTCATGATAATATCTTATTTATACTTTACTTCTCACACTTAAATTAATTTAAATTTCGTTTTCACAGAATTATGTCTTTATAGGTTTCTCGGAAACATTTCACTTTATCTTTAATTGAAATTGAGATTTTTTACACCAGCGTTTTGAGGCATTGCTGTCATTTTGTAGCTAAATGCTGAATGCCAAAATAGGCGCAGTGATGAAGTAAGCGAATTGCTATGTGTATGTGTGCGTTTGTGTGTGTGTGTTCGTGTGTTTAATTGCATAGCAATGTAATAAATCAAACTTAAATTTAAATGCGGCAGCTTAAGTCAATGGCGGCATTGTGGCCTCTGCCGGCTGTCTGACTGACTGACTGACAGACAGTCAGTCTATGTCACATACGCTTAGCCGCCCTCATGTCAATCCAAGCCATAAATAAGCAAAAAGTAGCATTTACTGCTGCTGCTTTTGATGCTGCTATTGCTGCTGATGCTGACACTATTGACTGCCGCAAGCGATATCGCGTAAATGCTTTAATTTCTTGCGAAATGCCAGCAGACATGACGCTGAATATTTAATGCGCCACATAAGCCACACAATCAACCTTGCGGAAAATCGTTGTAAGCGCATTTGATGCTCTGACATACGCCAAACTTTACGCAATGCAAAACGCAATGGCACATCGACCCGAAGGCGCAGGCGACTGCGAAGGCAAGGACGCAGACGAAGACCTGCACAAGGCGGGCGTGTTGAGGCGTTTAAATTTAAACGCGTTAAACTGCCAGAAAAGCACTTAAGGCCTTTGACAAACGGCGCAGCCTTTAAGTGTTGCAACTTACCCCCAAAAAAAAAAAAGAAAAAGAAAAAGAAGAAAAAAAAAAAAAACAAAGAAAATAAAGAATAGGGGAAGCAGTCTTTGCTGCCTTTGCTGTTACTTGCTGCTACATGCGTTGCTTCAATGGCAAATTCAAATGCGCTTGCATAAATTATGTCCGACATGCACGCTCAAAGGACTTTAAACAGCGCCTGCAGCTATTTTCAACCGAGCATACAAATTTCCATTTATAATGCAATACAAGACAAAAACCTATGACTGCCAGGGGGTTGCTTTGTGTACCTATTTGTGTGTGTGTGTGTGTGTGTGTCAGATGAAGCGTATGGCTACATTTTGTAAACTCATTTCATGCAACACCTACGTAAAGAAAAAGAAAAACAAAACAGCAGCCAAGCAAACCAAACCAAACTAAACGAAAGCAAACAAAACTGTGCCGGCAACTCTTCCATACTGCCTGAGCACAATGAAGCATGCCAAAGGAAAGAAAAAAAAAAATAAAACAACTGAAGTAGAAGCAGCAGCAAAAGTGGAACGTACTATGAAAAACTAAAATGAGCGAAAACCAAAAAGCAAAACATTTTTTAGAACGTTTGCCGCAACGACAGCGACAGCGACAGCTGCCACCGCCAACGCCACCAACGTCGCCAATGCCACGGGCAGCAACAGCAACAGCAACAGCAGCAGCAGCAGCACAATTGTCGTCTTGCCAGCAGCAGCGGCATTCATTTGCTCCCGGCCAAGCCAAGTGTCTACATGAAAAGACAAGGGGACCAAGAGTGTAGGCTACTGGGTATATTTGTGTGTGTGTGTGTGTGTGTGTGTGTGTGTGTGTGTGTGTGTGCTGCCAGTGTGGATCCTTAAGCACTTGTAGCACTTGTGAGCCTAGTGCGCTTAAATATTCAACAGCAGAGTAAAGCACACACACACACACACACACACATACACTCGCAGTTGCATGCTGCCTGTTTCGTTGTTCGTTCGCATATTCAACGAGTCGCAGTCAGAGTCAGAGTCACTGGCACTGTTGGAGTCCTAGCCCGTGCGCACAGTTGTTTCCTTATGAATTGCATTTGCAAATTTTTGCGCTTGCCTCGCGAAAACTCTTCTGCGCTAAGCCAGTCAAGGCAAAGGCAAAACACAACAACAACAACAACGAGAACAAAATATGCAAAACAAAAAAAAAAAAACCAGTCTGACAAGCCAAACGACAACAACATGCACACAAATCGCCTTGTTTAGTTGCTAGCAAGCAAAAGGACAATACAAACTCGAAACTCAAAAAACATCAAAAGAAAAGAAAAAAAAAACTAACCGATATGCCAACGGCAAAAAGACTGTTTTGGGTGTTTTTCATGACGTACCCGAGCTGCCTGCAAGCGTTTTAAAAAATTAATAGCAAAAATGTTTGCAAATCAGACACTGAAAAGAAGAGAAAAAAAAAACAGCTGTGCATAATTTGGCTACAAATGCAGCAGCAAAGTGGCAGCCTTATGATGCGCTCAGGCAGAAAAGGAAGAGGAAACAGAGGCAGCAGAAGTTGCCGAAGCTCCTTAGTTTGCTTTGGCAGTTTAATTAACAAATGCATATGGCGCAGGGCGGGCAATCGGCAATCAGTGACACGTTCACACCTTGCCTTCAAATAGCGGCTCATTTCCGGGCGGCATGTTGCTTATCGTTTCCGCGTCAGGCAGACAACAATTTCCGCCGAAGTCAGTCGGTTAACACGCAACCGTGCGCAGAAATGCCAAACACACAAATGGCTGCTAATGGCTTAAGTGTAATGGAATACTTGTCATATTAGTCAGCAGCAGCACACACACACGGACACGCACACGCAAACACACTCACACACTTAGTCGGCCACTAATGCCAGAGAGAAAGGCAAAGGCAGCCAACTGCCATAGACAGACTGAGAGTTGGACAGACAGACAAACAGAGGAACAGACACATAGACAGTTAGGCAAAGGACAGACAAGCCGTTAAAAGTATGTGCTTAGCAGTAGAAGAAGAAGAATAACAACAACAACAACAACAAACAAAACAACGTAGCGCAGCGCATCAAAGTACAAAACAAAAATAAACCGACTAAATTATTGTATAAACAATTTTCGAGGTGCTAAAGCAGAACAAACGCTCGACTATACAACTAAAACCAAAACCCTAAACAGTAGCAGCAGCAGCAACAGCAGGAACAGCAGAAAACATTTGCCAAAATGCTGCACAAAAGCCAAACGAGTGCAGCAGCAAATGTCGGCCAGGCCAAGTCAGCAGACACGCCAGGACATGCGACTGTGACTGTCTATGCTTGGCTCTGCTCTGCCCTATTGTGCTGTGTTGTGCTTTAAAGGATTAGGCAACTCACACACACACACACACACACACACACACACATGCGATACATGTCCTGCCACTGCAAGTGAGCCCAAACAGACAACGTCTATGGGATCATTCACTCACTTGCCGCGCTCACCTCTTGCCGCTTGTCTCTCGTCAACGCACGCAGCTCGCATGCTACAATGTCATGTCACTGGCAACCTAACTCGTTGTCTTTTTTTTGCTTTTTTTTTTTTTGGAGATGGATACAGCATCGACATGTTTTCGGTTGCGCATTTTAAGTATCTAAAATAATGCATACATGTTTAGCATTCGAGCGAGAAAATACGTTTTACATAGGTTAAATGTTTTTATTACTTGAGCAAAAGATCACATACGAATTTTGCTGGCATTCTGCTTATGAGAGTCATGCGTCATTATTGAACATGCCATGCGATTTTGTTGTAATGATATTAAATTTATATGGCTTCTAAGCATACTTTTGGTTTTTGTCACTAGGAATTCT
This sequence comes from Stegana nigrithorax, assembly GCA_037044495.1. Classification (NCBI taxonomy): domain Eukaryota; kingdom Metazoa; phylum Arthropoda; class Insecta; order Diptera; family Drosophilidae; genus Stegana; species Stegana nigrithorax. Next base: position 54,509 of record JBAMBQ010003699.1, read on the forward strand.
CAAAAACTGATATCATGTTGATATTCAGCATTGCATTAAATTGTATTTGCATATTGCACTAACTTTGATAAAAAAAAAATTTTGATTATTTAAACTTCAAAGCAAATCTGAAACTTAAGGAACTCTTTTCCAACATGTGTTGGAATGTAATGCAACATTCTGAAAATTAGTTCCAGACAACAGACTTCGATTTCAAAATAATACAAGGGATATTTCACTTGGCTAAATCCGTATTGAGAGGCTACAAAGCAACCAATGAAGCAACTGAGCTGGGTCAGCTGAAAGTTGATCTAGCATAAAGAATCTTAGCAGTCAAGTCCTTGAAATGATCAGTTAACTTAAGCGTATTTATGACATGTTTCTCATATATTTTTTACATTCATTTTGAGGTAAGCTTAATTTCCTGATCTGTCTATTATACTTTACTTTATTCAGGAAAATTCAAAGCCCAATATCATTGCTAACTGTAGGTTAAATTATTTGCCCAAAATAAATTCAAGAATTCCTTAGTTTATATACTTTCGTATAGAAATGGATAACATTCTATATGTTATAGGTGTTCACTAGACTGCCATACTGCATAAGACGATGACAAAATGAGAATTTGACAACATAACTGCACGTATGGAAATCTCAATTCATATTTATTTAAATAATAATGGGTGAAATTTCAATATCTTACGTAACGATAACAAGAAAAAACAAAGAAGAAAAGGCAGCAAAGCTCGGTATTCTGCATATCAAAGCTATCAAATATTTATTAGGAATGTCAAAGTTGTTTCGGCCATGCGCTTATCCATTTCCCCAGACGCACGTGCGCTCTTTCACACTTTCGCTAACAGCAGCAGCAGCAGCAGTGACAGAAGCAGCAGCAGCAACTCAGGCAGGAGGACAAGTGACAACAGCAGAGGCAGCGGTTCAGCTCAGTTCACTTTGAGCATAAGGAGAATGTACAAGATATTTATGATGTTTCCGAGAAAATAGGAATATAGACAACTCAGTTGAAATCTCACAGGAAATGTGCATAGAAATTGAAAATAAAATTAAATTCAACAAAGGACAAACAACCAAAAAGAACAAACGAACCAACGCAAAAAGCAAATGTACGAATGAGCAAACGAATAAAGGCAATTTGAGTTGACTACTCTTTCGCCTTGAGTTTTATGACAAAACATAAAAACAAACAAAACAAAAAAAAATAAAAAATAAAAACAAAGTATGAGAAGAGAAAAAAGTATGATAATAATAAAAATAAAATTATAGTTTGGGTAATGGCTTTTCAATTGAATTATGTAATATTTGCTGACATAAGGCTTAGCAGCACATAAAAACTGAATAAAAATATGTACACAGTCAACGCGAAAAATACGCGGCGACAACAGACATGACAAAGACAAAGTCGCACAGACAGTTAGACAGACAGACAGACAAACGGACAGCAGCAAGAGCAAGTCGCACAACGCATTGCCAGGCATGACAATAAAGTTCATAACTCCGGCAAAGTCGACAAACACAAAGCACTAAAGCCGAGCGACAAAGCGACAAGCGACAGGCAACGAGACAAGTGAGCAGCCAGCAGCCAGCAGCCAGCAATGGGCAGCGAGAGGTGAGCGCTGAGTGAGGTGAGTAACGAAATATGCTGTTAAAGTGTTATACATGCACACACTCGCATACCCCCGTGCCAACTCTTATACATACGTATACGTCGTATATAAGTGAGCAGGTAGCGCTGAACGATAAAGATAAAAATATCATGTGTACAATGGCTGTGAGTGCTTAGGCGACTGCTGCGCAGCTGTGTGCGGTTCATGTGCTGGCTGATGTGTATGCATGTGTGCGCGTGTGTGTGAATGCTTGCGTCTATGCTGCTACTGCTGCTGTGATCATAATCCAAAACGTACTAAAATTCCAAACACTTCATGTGTGAAGCACTTTTCACATGCGATTTGTGTTGAAAGGCGTCAAGAGACATTATTTAAAGGTGACATGCGACACAAGATCTCAGCGTACTCGACGAGGACAACGACGACGACGATGCTGCTGCTGTTGCTGGTGCTCTGACCGTGCATTGCAATAGCCAAATGGCAACAGCAACGCCAATGCCAGCGTCTGCATACCTGGCAGTAAACGGCTGCCGCCTGCAGTGCCAGCAGCCAAAACAAACCGAAGCCAAAGCTGAGCAGAGCCAAGCAAAGCAAACCAAGTCAAATCAAGTCAAGCCAAGGCGAGCCAGCGTTGTCATGCAGTTTAATGCAGCAAGCATTTCGCTGCTTCGTTGATTCCTATGCTCATCCGTTGCTGCTCTGACTGCTCCGGCTGCTGCTGCTGCTGCTGCTTTGGTACATTTTGGGCTCTTCTGTGCTGCTGAGTGTCATTCGCATGCGAGTAAACTTTACTATGCCAGCCGACAGGTAGACAGACAGACAGACAGACAGACTATGTGCAACGTGTGTATGCCAGTGTGTGTGTGTGTGTTTTTTTTTTTTTTTTTTTTTTTTATTTCAATAACTATGTGTGTGTGTGTGTGTGTGTGTGTGTGTGTGCAGCAAGTCAGCTGGCGCATTTACCGTACACACAAAGGTCACTTAGTCAACGACCAAGGCGATGGCGGCACTGCAATGTTTGCCTGGTTAAGAGCAAAACTATGTGCCGGCTGCTGCCTTGCATGGCTTTCTTGCCTTCTCCACGTCGAGTGCATGTGCTCATGTCAACTTGAGTTAAATCAGCTCGCAGCTACTTGTGCGCAAAGTATAGTTTTTTTTTGTTTCCCCCACACACACCCCCGCATTTACCTCATGCCATGCTGGCCAGCCAAATGTCGCTTACACTTGGCCCATGCATATTTACTTGGTGATGGCAGCCGCTGCATTTATGTAGGTGATGGCAAAGCAACGTTAAGTGCTGCTGTGCCATGTGTGGCATGAATTGCATTTGCTGCATTACATTCTTCTGCTTTAGCCAAACCGCGAGCAAAGACCAACACGGCAACTGCCATGCAATTTATAGGCATAGGCAGGCGAGCCTTGAGCTGCCGTAGCCAAGCAACCGAAAACGCAGCGTGCACGCCAAAGACGTCATCGAAATGCACGTGCACAAACGCTAAGCAAGTAGCATCATTGGCTTCGTTGAGCAGCGTTGTGGCATTTATGCGTGGCTAACACACAGGATACATTATGCCGCCTGTCGTCCCTGCAACTGCTGCCTACTCTGCCTTGCTTGCTTTAGCTGGATGTGATTTAATTTTTTTCTTTTTCCTGTTTCATATGCCTGCTGCGGCTGCCAGCTGCAATCAAAATCGATGCCTAATTGTTGGCTGCTTTGTAGCGATGCAACGAGGCGCAGTAAATGACTTCTGCGACATGTTTGGGCTTTCTGCATCGCAGCTCAAAGATAAACAACGTTTGCACATGTCACAGCGTATCGGAAGCGTTGTTGCGTGCTGCTGAAATTTGCATGTGGTAAGCAGCCAAGCAAAGCAAACCATTCACACACACACAGGCAGACGTACAGACGGACGGACAGTGGTGAAGGCAGTGGGAGACCGGCAGGTATGCAGCCACAAGCCAAGCGTTGACGTTGTTTATGCCATGGACTGCGTGCCCGCACAGGCAAATGAAGGCAATGCCAATGTGCTGGGAATTAGCATAACTAACGCACAGGTTCGACACTGCCGATGTTGCCCAAATAGACAGCGTATCACACACAGAGAGAGAGAGAGAGTGCGATGGAGGGGGAAAGTGAGAGCAAGCTATGAGTGATCGTATGTGTGTGAGTGAGACAAGGCATGAAGCTCAAAGACGCACATGCAATAGTGTTTTGGTTGCTGGTTGCAGTTGTTGTTGCTGCAATTTTCTACACCACAAAGCTTCCATTTGAGCGCGCATACACAACAGACAATGCAGCAGCATTTGCACGCACACACACACACACACACACCTTACATATACTTGCGCACAGTCGATTTCATTTTGAGTCTTGCGCTGCCAGCCGCCAAGAAAATTGCAGCTAAAGTGTCAACCATTATCCTTGCATGCCTGACTCTGCCAGCCGCCTCGCCTGCCTCGCCTGCCTCGCCAGCCGCCTCATTGCCATGTCGAAGGTTATGTCTTGCATTTTAAGCTTAATTTTATTACCATTTCGTGTTTGGTATTACTTCTGCCGCTTTTTCTCCCTTTTCACTTTTAATGCTATTTTATGCTTCGTCTTAGCCTTCATAGCAGCTTAATGTGCATTAAGTATACGCTCCGTTGAGCAGTTATTAAAAATGCAATAAAAATTAAAATTCAACAAAATCCAAAAAGAAGACGAAGAAGAAAAAAAAAAAAGAAAAATACAAAAAAAAAAATAAACTGCTATGCTGTTTAATGAAAATTCATTTCAATTAAACGCATACCCTTTTATGATCCTTCTACTCTTGCTCTCTCTCTGTCGCACTTACGTTTTGCTGTACTGCTGCCTTACTTAAGCATAAAAAGCAAAATTATAACAAAAAATGCGCATATGCACATCGCACATCGCGCATACGCCACGTTATCTAACTCCCGTCAATCGCTTTGCTCCACTTTCGTATGCGCCAAAGCATTTTTCTTTTTTTTTTTTTGTTTTTTTTTTGTTTTGTTGTTCAAAATTGAATTGTTTTGTCAACAACAATTCCTGTGCATGCAGTTCAAGTATGCATGCACTTAGTTTCACTATGGACACCCTGTCACCCCACTCCCACTTCGTTTGTCAGCTGCTTCCGCTGCGTTGTTGCTGCAAAACATTTTTAGTTATAGTTTTTTATCATTGTTGTTGTTCTCTGAATACATGTTTGCAAATCATTGCAATTGATACAGTTGAAAATGTTTCATTGGCGGGTGATTTGTGCGTGTGTATTTGTGTGTGTGCCTGCTGCCTGCTGCTTGGACAGCAAGAGTGTGAGTTATTGTGTAGTTTTCGCATTCATATTGATTTGCATTTCCGCTCGTAAATCGATCGTTTGTGCGCAACGCAGTTTATGGCACTTACATCCGATTTTCGCAAAGCGCATTTTTCCACTTTATGTGTGCAGCAGCACTCCTGCATTAGTCCTTACGAGACGATGTCACATAAGCAGCATTAGCATAATGCAGCAAGCGCATTAAGTTCATTATATATTACTTGCAATATATATATATATATTAAGTTGTTGATGTGCCTTTCAAGCTAATTGAGTCTTAAAAATAATAAGCTTTGAATTTATGCAGCTGTTTTCAAAGGCTTAACTCAAGAAGTAATGTATAAATGTAAAAAAAAGTTCAGCACAAAATTATATTTGCTTTAAAAACTAAGCATTAAGTAATTTTACAAAACTAAGAATTTACAAAACTTTGAAATATTCAAAAATCCCAAATTTTTTGAAAGTTTTACATAATAATTAAATTCTCAACTAAACCCTGAATGTTTTCGGACTGTGGCTCTGTCACTTTAACAGTTTTGTATGAAACCAATTCCACTTTTGTGCGCTTACACTGCAGAAAAATTTGCATATGATAAGCACATGTGAACTCATTTTATGAAATAGAAAAACAGAAAAAATGCTTTGAAGCATATTAAATTAGCAATTATAAAAAGGTTGTCCCTTTGATTCAACATAAAATACATTTAAAATCAGTCGCTGCATAAATCAAAATTATCTTCTGTCCATTTTTCGTTTGGGTTAACATAGAAAATTAAAATGAGCAGCTCATGCTCATGCCCATGCTGCCCTGTAAAGGCATCAAAGTGAAATGATGTCAGCCAGAAATATTTGCAAACAAAGACTAAACCGAAACAGTTTTTCAAAACTGGTGTCGCTTTTAAGTGGCGAAGTTAGCCGGTGTTTACTGTCCGCTGGAATGCCGCATTCCATTTTGATATGCCAGCTAAAAATGTTTGCTTATTTTATTTTAATTTATGAATATTAGCTTAATTTTCTAAAAGTTCACAAACTGACACCATATTGCCAACAACAACAACAACCAACGCTGCTGGCATCAAACAAAAAAGTGACGCGACTTCTGATTACCACACGTTCAGTGTTGAGCGTTGAGCGTTGAGTGCTGAGTGCTGAGTGCTGAGTGTTGAGCTACCCACGACATTCGCCAAAGCAAAGCTTAAAAATTCGCGTGTTTTTATTTAATTTAGGATATTATAACGTGCCTTCCTTCAACAGTATAGCGTGAGCTCTGACTGACAGGCAGAGCAGTGGGCTGCATAAATATAAATATGTAAACAATATATGTATATATATATACATATGTATATATGTACATATCTGTATGAAAATGAAGCTTTGTACAGTTCACTAATTTTTCGCGGTTCACCAAAAGCTTTTAACATAATTAGTTTCAACTTTCTGACCACGTTTCGTTTTTGTTCGTTGGCCAAGTTAGTGTTGCGTTGCAGCAATTGTTTCGTTATTCTGCGTCTCCTCGCGGCCACGTCTCCACTGCGCACGAACTCCCGCTCATTACCAAATGTGGCAGTTCCTCTGCTGCTTCTTCTTGTTATTGTTATTGTTGTTGTTATTAGTGTAGTTGCTGTGCAGCACATTGCCCTTTGCTGTTGCTGTTGTCGGTTTTAATTGCTAAAAATGATCAGGAACGTGCATTTCATTTTTAATAAAACTTTACAGTCACAAAAGTCAAGCAAATACGTATAATATGCATATATATATATATATATATATATATGTATATATAAATATGTATATTTATATGTATGTATATATATAAAATGTTTGCGCAGAAAAGTTTTGTGCAAACTATAATAAATGAAATTCAAGCAGCGAGCTAACGTACACGCAATATCATGAGAGTAATCATATTACGTATACGCCAACATTTTATTTATGCAATCAAGTGCTTCCGCGCTTATTTCGCACAATTTTTGCTACTCCTCCTTTTTTTGTTTGACTCTATTTTTATTTTATTTTTGGCTAACTCATTTATGAGCTCATAACGTATGACAAGTCGATGCTAGCATAATAATCAACCATAACCACGCATAAACGCAGCCATGGCTACAGCGGCCCATCGTAAATTTTCAAACGAAAACGGATGTTGAAATTGAGCTCATTAAGTGAAATTTATGCTGTGAGCGCATACGATGCTGTGTTATGCATAAAAAAAAAGAAGTGGCTGTGAATACCCAAAGAACCCAACGAAAATGAAAATAATCAGCAAACAAACCTAAACCAATGCATGAACGAGTGAACGAACGATTGAACAACCGAACAACTGAACTGAGCGACCAAACGAAACGAAACCAAATGAAACGAAATGAAATGAAATGAAAGCCAAACAATCAGCATCATTATCAACAAATAACGCATTAGATACGCTGCTGGCAAAAGTTTGCCACTGCGCCATTACCATGCCACAAAACTTACTTTCAACTCAAAGCAAAACTAAAAAAAAAAAAAAAACAAATAAACAAGAAAAAAAAACAGCAATGTAGCAAAGCAGTAAAGAAGCAGGACGTACGAGATGCTGCTTTGAGTTAGTGTGTCTTTGATTCGATATGACGCATAAATGTTTTTAAATTGCGCAAAATGAAGGAAACACTAACTGCGCGCGTATGGGCATCGATGGCAGAGATGGCAGCGATGAACCCAAGCAGCTCAAAGCAACGGAAAAGTTGCGCTCGTATTGGAATTTATTAACCCATCAAAGGCGTTGATTCAATGCCCGGCATGCCTAATCCACAAACAAGTAACAATTTACGGGGAATATTTATGGGCCAGTGTTGGATAAAGCGTAGCAATGATTTTAATTTAGCAAATAAATTCACAAAATTACACCAACATAAATTACACAAAAGTCAAAGTAACAGCAATAGCAACAACAACTACAACAACAACAACAACAATAATATAAACCACATGGGCCACATGGCCACAGCAAAGGGTTAAACTTGTCGGGCTATCTGCAATCTTTTGATTTCTTTCTTCTTTTTTTTCGCTTGCGCTTTATTTTGGTTTTAGAGACCCGAGTCGTCCACAGCACAGTACGCAAAAGTTCGTCCTTTGTATGCGTGACGCGAACTCGTATGCTGTGCATGCATGTATGCGTGTGTGTGCGTGTGTGTGTGTGTACGTATATGCGTTTTATCGTTTTTCAATCCTTTGGCAAATAAAGATTTTATTAGTTTACATCATCGCTGCCACGTGTTAACATGATTTGATTGTGGATGCCCAGTATGTGAGCGATGTGAGGCGCCTTAGCTACGCACACAAATGCACGAAAAGCAAATCTACACATTGATTTGCTGGCAAACACCAATAAGCAGCAACAACAACAACAACAGCACACACACACACTCAAATAATAGACAAAAGAGACAGTAAAAAAGAAGGAAACGAAATTTTATACTACTTTGGCTTTGCCTTTGACATTGACTTGACTGCCGCTGTGAACCTTCGCACGCTGGTCACAGTTCCATCTCGATAAAGCATGTCGACAATGCTTTTATGTCCACGCCGTTTTATCAACGACTCCATGCGGCTAAACTTAGATTTATTTGCCTATATGCCTGGCATTTACTTCTGGTCTATTTTTATTTTACTTCATTGCATTTAAGCAATTTAATTTATTTTTAGCAGCAAAAAAAAAAAAAAAAAAAACAAATACATATAATTTTAAATGTGCAATGTTAACCTTATTTAAAAAAAAAAATAAAATTAATTTTTTATTTTTGCATGTTTTTTATATTTTTTTTTGATTTTTCTCACAGCTCATTTACTTGGCTTTGCCAAAGCGCCAAACATTTATATCTGCCACAATTATTGAATACGTGTTTAAGCATCGCTCAACTGCGGCTAACATTTACAGTTAGATTTTGTATCTATGCATTTGCATGACTATGCACACACACACATGCGCTGCAAATTGCCAGCAGCTCGAAGCTGTTGACTGGCAAACGCATGCATGTGGCTCGTTTGCCTATTGGCAGACTGCTTCTGCTCCCGCGGCTGTTGCTGCTCCTATTACTCCATTGCTGCTGCTGCTTAGTATTGTGGTCGATGTCTCTGTGTGTGTGTCTGTGTGTGTGTGTGTGTATGTATATTTTTGCAGCTAAGTACGGAAATGAAGTCAACAATGCGAAACATTAAAAAGGATGGCTCTAAAACTGTAAAGCAACCACATGGAAAAGGATATTTTGTGGTTAGCAATTTTGGGCAACAATTCGGCTTATCTTGAGGCACAAATATGCATGCATGCATGCTGTTGCCTGCGGAGACTTTGCAAATGCAAACTTTGCTAAGGAAATTGCCACAGAGCAAAATGTGAACAAGGGAAATCGAAAATGGCATAGCCAAAGCCCAACTACACCTCAACGTTTTATTAACACTTTAAATGCTTAAATAAAGTAAAAGGAACTAAGCTGAAGCAAAAATAAGCAAACGCATGAAGACAACACACAATTTGACGAAATATGCAATAAAATGTGGCAAAGCGCAAAGTAAATGCATCAGCTGGTCTAGGTGTATAAACAAATGCATAACAGTAGGATAACAATAACAACAACAACAACAACAACAACAACAACAACAATGAAAACAAGAAGAGCAAATAACCAACGATATAAATCATTTATTTACAAATATGCATATTAAATATTCTATAAATTTATTGCCTAGAAAGCACAAAACCCAAGCAAATCAAATCAAACCGAACCAAACGAAACGCAAGCAAACCGAGCGAACCGAGCAAAAGCAAAGCAAAGCAATGCAAAGCGAAGCGTGCCTAAACCTGCACTCTGCTCTCACTGAACAAACGAGTGACGTTGCGAGTTACAATAAAAACATGACAAGTCATGAATCTAGCTTGGAATTTTAGAAAAGTTTACGCACGCATATGCATAAATGTACAAACGCACACAGATGCACCGAGAGAGGCAAGGCAATGCACACAATCGAGTACACTTTTGTTTATTCATTCATTCATTCAGTCGGTGACTCTCTCTCGCTTATTCTGTCATTCGTATGCTAGATCTTACGTATGCTAAACTTATGCTGCAGCTGCTTTTGTTTAGCTACGTCGAAGCTTTGCTGCTGGGACTGTGACTGCGACTGCGACGACGACTGCGGCTGCGACTGCAACTTCGCCTGTCGATTTGTGCCTGTGGCTGCCACATTGAATTTAATTGCATAGCATTTTGGCAATCTTATTGTGTACTTCGTTGGCTTGTCAATCTGCAAGCCACTTTATTTATTTTATTTAATGCGCAAAGTGTGAATTTTTGCTTGCCCAGTTTGTGTTTAATGCATATTTCATATACTTTTGCTTACTTTTACCCTAACGAAATCAGTTTAAGGCGGCATCAGGCGACAGCAGCCGTCGTCGCAGTCGTTCATTTGAACAAATTAAATTTTAAACTTGTAAATTATGTTAAGTGGGCAATTAGATTTCGTACAATTAACTTTTACTTAGACTTGCTCAACAGCAAACGCACAAGGATCGTTTTGTAAGGCGTGGCAAGTGGGGTTTAGCAAATAAAAATGATATCAAAATGCCTTTTACATTTGCGACTGAAAAGTTTTTTGCATTGAGTACTAAAAATTAACTTTTCCCCAGAAGGGTGGTTTTTCGTTTTAAACAACACAACAAAATTAAAACTACACTTGAACATATTTTATAAATGCATATTTAATTTCTGCATTAAAAATTCAATTCTTTAAGCCAAAAGCGAAATTTATTATGGCATAAGCACATGCAAATGCCTGCAAGGATAATTTTAGTTAAATAAATTTTATAAAATGCATTATATAATATATTTCAGTTTAAATAATAAATGTGAACTTCAGCAAAAAACTTAATTCAAATCATTGAAAGATTAAGAGTGCAGTAAAATAAATGAGCGCTTTTTTATATGTGTAGCAGAGCAGTATATTGCGTATATTTTTTTTTTTTTTAAGAAAAAAAGTTCACATTATTGTTTACATATTGTTTAATATGTTTTTAATTTTATTGTAATAAAGCATTTTTGATTATTGACTAATATATGGAAACCGTTAAATTTATTTTAATAAATAAAAGCTGAACGATTTGCTGAAATCCATTTTACATTTATATTTTTGGTCACTGTTATTATATTTTGTATGGAGTTTTTTTTTAATGAAAATTTAAACCGGTATTTTTTTTGACATTGATTGATCATCAATATAAACTGAGAACAAACGAAAAATATTAACAGACTGAATTAAATAATATACAAATACTCAATGTGGATTATTCTCTTTTGCTTTTTGACTGCCATCGTCAAAGAAATAATTTCTAGGAAATATCATATAATTATTAACTTTTGACAAAAATCTATAAATCATACGAGAACAGCATAACCAAAAAACTATTATGCAGATAAGGAATTATAACGTATAATAACACTAAAACATATAATTAAATTTTTTCTTGGGTTTACTTCACTTGACTGCATATTATACCTTCAGTTTTGAACAGATTATGTACTATAATAAAAAGCTATTAAAATTTGTATTATTTTATTACGTTTACATGAGTAAACGGAATATGATATCCTGTAACCGAATAATCTTGCTTAAGCACACCCATTTGAGTTTCTCCAACTATGCAAATAAAAAGTCGCCCCGATGCCACAAAGTCACAGTCGCACAGTCACGGTTAGAGTCGACAGTCGACAGTTCTTTATTTATCACTTTTGGCCAATGGCACATGAATATAAAAAACTCATGCCATAAAAAGATACGCGCCAGCAGAGGGAACTGTACGTGATCTACTTATATCCAAATACATTATTGTACAATTCAAAAGCGACAGACTTGACAGACTTGTGCTAATTCAATGCTCGGATGTTGTCCTTCTCAATCCTCAAACCCGAATGGATATAAAAAATCAACAAATTTTATGCGTAAACTTTGCAAAATAAATTTGATGAAAATTGTGCACATAACAAAAGCAAGAACCTAATTTAATGTGGATTAAAAGTTTTGTTGTCTTTTTTTTTTTTCTTGTTTTGCTGTTTTTTGTTAGTTTTTTATTTTTTTTTTTTTCATTTTCGCCGAAATTTGATGTCTCTAATTTCATTCGATGTGCTTACGTGTTTTGTGTTTTGTATCTGCATGCATAAAATTTTATTTGGCTCTGCTGCTGCCATTAAATATCCTAAGCCAGCATATTGGCAGTTTGTTGCTTTTGTTGTTGTTTGTTGTTGTTAGCTTGAAAATAATTGCAACAAAATAAAATGCAAAACTAAAATAATGAATTGCTTAAAAACGTTGACATACATCATCTGCTGCAAATACTTGAGTTATGTTTATTTGTATGTGTGTAGTTATACATAAACATAAGAACGCAAGACAAGGGCAAGAAATAAGAGGAAGCGCACATGCTCAGCTCTTAGCCAAAATTGAATTATACGAAGAAGTTTGCCCCACAAAATTCGCCACTGCATAATTCATTTACTTTACATTGCGCAGCAGGGCAAACGCAGGAACGCAGCAGGAATGGCGGAGTGAAGGAACAAAGGAATGAAGCAGCGCCAGCGAGAAGTAGTCGGAATCTGAATGTGTCTTGCTTCCAACTTGTTTGTGAAATTTTTGGTCAAATTAAATTATGTTGCCTGGCAACACTTGGCAACTTATGTTCGCCAATATGCCAAGACAGCCAAAGGCATGCAACCCACACAAACTTTACCGTGCAAAGTGTCAAGTTTTTAGTTGTCACAGACGATGTTCAAGCAGCAAATGCTGCCAAGCAGAACAAGAACACAACCAACAAAACTAATATAAAAAATAAAAAACAAAAATAAAAAAAAAAAATTAAAGAGAAAAAAATATTACTTGAGTAATTTTTAAGTTTATTACAACATTTGGACAAGCATCTCTTCTTATGACTCTCGATGACTATGACTGAGCAACGTATGAATGTATAAATCTGTCTGTCTGATTGTCTATCTGTCTGTCTGTATGTCGGTCTGTCTGAGTACTACGCAAGCGAGTGGAAAACTTTTATGCCGGGGAGATCATTGACCAGTCCAAGCAAGTTTTTGATTATGCTAAAGTTTTCGTTGGCGCAGGATGTGCTGCATTTACTGCATTGCATTGCATGGCGTTATGCTACAGCTCAGCGTAGCTCAGCTTAGCTCCTTTCAGCACACTTCAGTTCAAATTGAATAAACGCAGATTGTACAAAGTCATTTGGTAACTGCGTAACTGTAAGTTATTTTTCTTTAGAAGCAACATAAATTCGTTTACTCGGAATTATGAATTACTCATGCAGAAACTTCACCACCGACCGACTGACTTACAGACCGACTGACTGATTAACTAACTGCCTCGTTAGCGCATATTGACAGTAGAACACTTAAGCCAATGGCATCACATCTTCCAACATAATACACTACGAGCAAGTGGCAAATTATCAGTCATTTTAGTGTTCTTTTTAATGATTCAAATATGCAGGCGAGCAACTGAAATCGTTGACAGAGCTGCGAATTGCGCAAAAACAAGCTAAGTAAAAGTTAGCTCCTTAGTTCACTTATGTCATTCTAAACGTTGCCAGGAAGCTTTTGTTAAGTAAGTATATAAGTATAAGTATTGAGCCAATCCAACGACAACTCTGCCCGTACATCAACTGTGGCAGAGGCACCTTGGTAATTATTTTGTACTCTGATATGCAAGCTACCTTATGCGCAGCTCGTCGGTGCTCCTCTGCCTGCCATCTTTCATATAATAAACTATTATAGTGTTTTAAAGTAAAGCAGAAAGTACCTAGCTTTGTCTGTCTATAAAGTTGCCTACACAAATTGTTAGATTCTGCAAGAAATTGGGTGATTCAAAAAGTATCCGCGGTTTTTTCACACTGGCTGGCGTTTTTACCCATATACTTTGTAACGCTGATACAATTGTGTTTAGCTACATTTCTTGAGAATACAGTTTTATAATTCGTTGCTGTTGTAAGAAGTTATAAAAAGGTGCTTTGCAGGTTTCTTTCATGCCAGCCGCTACCGCGTTGAGCGCTTGCCACGTGCCTGGCATTTCGTTGAGTTTATTGAAAATGCATTTATAAATGAAATCAATACATACAGACGACAGACAGCAAACAGAGCCAGAGTGCGTCAACAAGCTGCGTGTGTACTTTGCAGCATTTACTCTGCATGACTGAGTTACTTTCTTAAGTGCACAAAGTCGATTTATGCATATGCGAGTGCAGGCGACTGTAGGCTGCGGCCGCGTGCTGGCTGTGCGCCCACAAAAATGTCCAGAACTGTGAAAAGTGGACAAGTGTCGCATGTTGCTGCGAAGACAGATGTCCTGCCATTTGTGCGACAAAAAACGAACTGAGTGACTGGCTGACTGAGTGACGGACAGGCTGCTTGAGTATGTGTGTGTGTGTGTGTATTTGGCTGTGTAACTGCAGAAGTAAATGAGTAAATAACCAAATGGACTTCAATGCGTCTGTCTCAGTGTCTTTTTGTTTGCCATACTCCCCCGCTGCGTGGAGTCGGCAAGCTGAGTGCTGCGACTGCTGTCGCTTTTCGCCTTTTCGCTGCATACTTCCTACTTTTGCATTTTATGCGCTTGTGCTTTCTTGCACACTACAACAGTCGATTTTTTATTTAATTTGTTTTCTTTTTTTTTCTTTTAATTTATTTACTATGCGCACATGCAGTCATTTTATTTAAAATGGAAATATGATAAAGAACTCGGCCAGCGTCGCAGAGGAGCTGCTGCATGCAGCGCAGCCCAGGATTGCGGTGTCCATTTAAATGAGTCTTATTTGCGCCCCAGGGCAGCAACACATTAACGGTGAATATTTTATTTATTGTCTGCCGCCGTCACAATTTTTTATCTTATCTGCCATACTTTATTGTACCGCACACCACACAGCGCACACCACACATCAGCAAAAGATGTTGTATATAATATTCTCTTTATTTTATTTTCTTTTATGTTTTTGCGCTTTTTAATCACTTTGCTTTAAATTGCAATTTGTTTAATTGAACATGCATAGACATGAGTCATTTTGCCAAGTTTGAGTTCAGTTGGAGTCGCAGCTGCAGTTATTTGAAGTGTTTGACATAATGATGCTTAATAAACAAATTAATTTGTTATGTACACTGGCTGTGAAAATTCTTGAAGGAAATCAATCCATTATTATTATTGTTATTGTTACCTTTAATTTTGTTGTTGTGTCAGTTGTTATTGTTTGCGTTCTTTGTGACAATAATCAAGGCGCGCTCGCACGCATTCATTCACTTATTCATTTATTCATTCATGCAAAATTAATGCACACTTTCGTTAATAACGCTTCATCAGCGCATCAGCATGCGTGCGAGAGCGGGATGGCGCGTGTGCTTGCATGCATTGTTAAGGCACACACTCAAACACCCACACGCACATCCATTCACACGCACACGTATATGTATAAGCTTATGCAATCAGTAGCAATGCCTTGTGTATGTGTGTGTGTGTAGTTAAGCAAGCATGGCAAGCAAGGATGCAAGCGAGCGAGCGAACGTATCCTGTGCGCCTGAATTGCGCATCGCATCGAAAATGTCAGATATCAGCGAACGCGCGATTGAGCGATTGAATGCGTGACTGCGTGACTGACAAACGTGTAAATATTGTTGATTCGCAAAAATTTAATTACTTCACGATGCAGGCAACACCAAAACGGGGGAAAAAAAAGATGCAAAAGCAGCCAGCATGCAAAGAATATATTAAAAATGAAATATAGCACACAGCTACAGTAGACGTCACTTAAAAAGTAACCTTAAGCTAGAATCAACTTCAGAACGTTTGAAATTGGCTAAGAAAGAGTTGTAAGATACTTAGAAGATATTTTATATATATATGCTTATATTAAAGCGCAGTTCTCGCTGTCAATATGCCGCAGCTGCTGAGATTTGGTAGCAGAGAAAAAGTTCCTGGCTTACAGTAATGTTTAAATTAAAGATTCTAATAAGGACATACATGTATGCTTTGTTAATCCGAAAACACATAACTGCTGCATAGAGTACAGCTGAGATGCCCTTTGAAACTTGCTCAATGTTTATAAAATATGTGTCTGTATTACACTTATATCTCAACTTCAGCTCAGCTTGGCAGTCTTCACAGTAGCCCTCATTATGCGAACGTTGGCAATTGTAACTTCTTTTACCTTATCCTTTTTTCCTTTTCCTGTTTACTTGCAGTTTTTCGCTGCTTTATTGCATTAAAAATGTATATGAGTTTGCAGTGGCGAAGTATGAAATTAATTTTCTACAAGGTTAGCCATAAATAATTGCATAACTTGTTGGACACATCAGCGCGCTGACATTGCACTTGCCATGCAGGCAGGATACAGTATCAACTGCGCCACAACTACTTTGGGCCTCAATATAGACGTGAGACTGCTGCTGTAAGCTGCTTAAGCTTGGATTGGTTTGGTGCAGATTTAAGTTGTAACAATTAAATTTGATATGAATTCTTGACAGCAATTTAGCAGACAATAAATAAAGCAACTGGCCGCTTTAAGGGCTGCAGCCAAGTTACTCACTGACAGGGCCGCTGGCTAAGAGCAGCAGACTCAAAAGTTGACTCCGCAGACTGTGTGACTGAGCGTTGTGTTTCTTGTTTGCACTGCACGCAGACCAGGCCATTGACGATGCTGCTGCTGCTGGAACAAAGGTTGCGCTGCTATTGTCCTGTTGTCGCGTAATCAAAACCCACAATGTAAACATTAAACGTTGCGGCAAATGCTGCACAAAATCACAAGCCACATCCTGCACACTTATCCTTTGGTCGCATGCGGCTTGCGTGTAATGCGTGCGCGCGCGTCAAAAATCACTTAACATCGTGTCTGCGTAAATATTATAAATAAATCAATTTGTAATGCGATAGGCGCAGCTAATTGATTTTAATTGTCCTCTGCGGTCTGTCAAATTCAATTTTACGCAACAGTAACGTTGCTCGCGCTTTTTTCCTCGCTTCGTTGTACATTTTTTTTTCTTTTATTTTTTCTGTGTTTGAAAACAAAAACAAAAAAAAAAAAACACCAGCAAACTTGGCTCACTATAATATGTATACAATGCCGCCTATAATTATGCAACGAAAATTTTGTTTGGCTGTAATCCAACCGACGTTCGCTGCTAATGTACAAAAATGACTTCATTAATTAGTCAAACGTAATGAATTACAATGCAACTAGACGCACCTGTAGGCACTGTAAAATGCCAACACCAACGCCAACAACAACAACGCCAACAACAACAACGGCAAATACAACAAAGCACAATTAAATCACCAGGCCATGTTACTGCATCGTGTATTTGCAAAAATAATTTATCCAGCACAATGCCAATCGTCATCAGGCAGGAAATGCCGCAGCACAGCGCCAGCACCGTTTCAAATATTTTACGATAAACCGTAACAAGTAGCCAGAAACAACAACAACAACAACAAACGAAACAGCGAAACGGAAAAGCCGGGAGTGTTACCTCTTTTTTGTTGTTATTGATGTTGTTGTTGTTGTTGTTGTTGGTTGCGTGAGCCATACGCGCCACACCAACAGCTGGCAGTAGTTAGCAAAATTATCATTTGCCGTTGTTCGCCTAATTAGGCCTAATGAAATTTCCATGAATTTACGCTAATAGTTTGCAAACATCAACCAACACGAAATTCAACCCAACGCAAAGTAACCCGAAGCAAGGCGACGCAACACAACGCCACGAAATGTAATCGAAAACATTTTCATTTAAATTCTGTTGCTAAATGAAAACTTCTAATTGAAATGGATGCATGACAGTTGCACAAAAATCTAACAACGAATTTGTTTTATATTCAATAATCACTCTGTCTCTCTCTCTCTCTCTCTCTCTCTCTCTATCTCCCTCACCCTTTTTTAATTTTCCACAATTTTTTCTATGACACTTTTTTTCCAAGCTTGCTTAGAAAACTATGCACAGCAGTAACAGACAGTAACAGGAAAAACACAATATTCCTATGAAGTTCGCCTTTGTAACTCTTACGCTTGCATGCATCATAGTGTCTTCTGCAATTATTAACAGTAAGAAACAAAAAAAAAAAACAGACCGCATTTCAATAAAAAGTCATGCCACAAGCAAAATAAAAATACAAATTCATGCATATTGTTGTTGTTATTGCCATTGCCGTTGACGCAAACGAAAAGAAATAACTAAACGCGCTTCAATAATTTCAAACGTCCATGCTGGCGAATAAAAAAAGTAATAAAAGAAAATCAATAGTAATAAAAAATCGCAATATAAATTTGAGTAAATGTATACTAGCAAAAAAAAAAAAAAAATGCATTTAAATATGCACAAACAAATTTTCGTTAGTTTTTCACACTTTCGCAAGAAAGTTAGTAGCTCGCATAGAAAAATTGCGGAAATTCAACAAAAGCAAAACTCAACACAATGCGCAAGATTTTTTATATTTTATTTTTTATTTATTATTATTTGTATTTCTTAGAATTTTTTTTAAGTTTGTTTCATTATCATGCAATATTTTTTTTGTTGTTGCTATTGTTGTTGGGTCTTCATTATTGAATTCTAAGCTATTGCTGCTGCTTTGGCAAATGAACTCGAACGGAAATACTGGAAAATGTTGCTGCAATATCGTGCGCACCGGCAAACAATAAGCAAAGCATTTTTATTTTATTTCTTTCTTCTTTTCTTTTTTTTTTTCAATTATTTGGTGTGGCTTGAGAGAAAAATATTGACTATATGCTCATGATTTTTTTCTTTTTGAATCATAAACGCTGGTAACTGCTTTGCATGTTTTCTTTGACATTTGACTCGGAAAATGCTGTTGTACTTTGAGTTATTGTTACAAATTCTGCTGCATACTGTTGTGTGTCAGCTGCTCTTAAAGTTAGTCAATTTCTACTTTCACGGTAGGGAATATATATATATATTATTTTAAGCTAGAACAGCCTTAAAGATGAATTTTTAATTGTTTATTTTTTTTTTTTTTGTGTTGCAGTTAAAAATTTTCACACACGACTTTTTATAACCTTTGCCATTATGTCTGCATAACTGACCCAGAAAATCGGCATTAGCCTAGGCAGGCATATTGTTGAGAAAATATTTAAGAATATTTATCAGAATATTTGTGGCTTTTAACGTACTGAAACTGGTACTGCCACAGACCGCTTTGTATGTATCAAATTATAAGTAATAAACATTTATTCTTTCAGTATTCTTTTATTTAATATTTAACCCAATGTAAAATAATCATAAAATTGCTTAATTTTAGCCAAAATAGTTACAGGAATATTTACATTTTTACAGCATGATTGTAGTAATAAATGAAATTGAAATTTAATGTAGTGCGATTTGAATTTCTGTTGTTGGTGTTACGAAATGTATAAGCAATAATTTCAGCCGTATTAATTAACCGAATACGGCCGTGTTTACATAGTAAACTTTTTTTAAAAACTTTAACAAAAACTATCCTATCTCGTAAGTTAAAATCAAAAAACACACAAAATTTCATTGAAATCAGTTGAGCGGCTTCAGAGATTAGCGTAAGGGAACACGTGAATTTTATAGAATAACATAACATAGCCAAAATAATCTTAAGGACATTTAACTACTCCCTGCTGTATTTACGTAACTGACTGCCAATTCATTTACGATCGCGCATTTCATTTACTTAGATTCACAACGTTAGAGCTAAGTGACTTTCAGTTTGTTTTGCTTTTTTATTTTTTTTTTTTTTTAACAACAAACAACTAAAATACTTACCACAGCGAAAGCCAAATAAGAAAAAAACACATTTGGATTATTTTAAAATTAACATTTTTTATTACTTCGCATCCTATGCCATATTTTTCATTTGGTTTTCCAGTTACTTTATTTTTAATAATAATATTTTACACAGATTTTTATGCTTTGGTTTTAAACACAATTCATTTTTAATTTATCTTTTTCAAGTATTATTTTTGTTGTTTTTTTTTTTTAGCATTTGTTTTTTTTTTTTTATATTTTTGCACATTTAAAAGTTGCTTAGCATTAACATTTAAGAGACATTTTGTTTTTGTTTTTTTTTTTATTTTGCTATTTTTTCACTGATTCCTGTTTTTGGTTTTATTTTGAAATATTTTTTTTTTTATTTTTTTTTCTTTTTTGTTTTGTTTTTAGTTTTACGCACACATATCATTTGTAAGTATATGTAATGTTTTCATTTAATGTTTTTATGTAACTCCTTTTAGTTGCTTGCAAAAACACAAAAGACAAAAACTGCACAAAAGAACAAAATAATAGAATAAAATTACATATAATATATTTTGCACACTTCACTAATTTAATGCCTAAGAGCATAAAAATGCAGATACAAATACAAATACGTAGTTTAAACATAATAATAATAATAATAATAATAATATCATCAATCCATACGAATAATCATATCGAAATTAACCTAATTTAACATATGCTGCACTTAATTTAGTTATCTCTGCGTTGGCAGATGCTGCTGCTGTTGCTGTTGCTGCAGTTGTTGCTGCCAGCCGTTGCTGGTGGCGCATTGGATGCTCTGTGGCGCCCGAAAGTCGGCAGCAGCGTTGTCGTTGTCGTTGCGGTTGTCGTCGGAATGCATGGCATGTCTCAAAGAAGTTGCCGAGCCAGAAGCAGAGGCAGACGCTGTCTGCATGCAATTGAGTAGTGCAATTAATGCGGCCATTGTTGTTGTCGCCAGCATCTGGGCGAGGGAGGTGCGAGAGCGGCAGTAAGCGAAGAACGCAACGGCAAGCAGCAAACAAATCGAAGGCGCCGCCGAGCTACGTCCGGGCGCCGATGAAAAATACGAACTCAAGAAATTTTTCATGCTCGAGCCGGAAGAAAGTGTAACTGTGGCAGCAAAAATAGACCAAATGGCAGCAGCAGACAAAGTCAGCATGAAAATAGAAACGGATACGTTAGCGCACATGTAATTAGTTACAAAAGCAAAAAAAAATAAAAATAAAAAAAAGCAAAACACAAAATAAAATTTTTTTTGTATGCATGTAAAAACTTTTTAATGCTGGGATAAAAAATATTATGACTGATTGATAAATGATTTACATTTCTATATAATATATACATATTTATATATGTATAAAATGCAACAAAAACGTATTTTATAAAATTTATTTAATAAATTAAATGAAATGAATTTAATTAATATTTAATATAATATGAACTTAAAGCAACTTTGCACATGTCAAAGTGGCTGCCATTTGTTTCGACCCACAACTCACCTCTGGCGGGCACAGGATCCTTTTGTGGTGTGCCCAATTCAATTTCCTTGTACTCCTGATACAGTTCACCAATTTGTGCTGTGCAACGCAATACGAGGCCACCGCCCGCTCCAGCGCCGCCGCCGCCAATGCCATGTCCATAGCCATGCACGGAGTTCAACATTTGACCACCATAGCTATTATAGATGCTCGGATTGGCGCTCGAGAAGTGCACACCCTGCAATTGCAGCTTCAGACTGATGCGCGAAGCAATCAGATTATCAATGGTGCGTATATATTGCGTTTCGGCGTTAGTGACCTGGAAAAAATTGCAAAATACCAAAGAAACACAAAAAAATATTAGCAAATATAACAGCTCACAAAGAAATAAAAAAAACTAATATCTATCGCTTTGGGATGCACGCGTGCAAGATACTTTGGCTCACGCTTATCGCGCGGAAGTTGAAACAAAAGCATTTGCATATTTTAAGTTTCAACTTATGTGCGACATATGCACGCTGGCGACTGTGCTTTGTGTATAAAATAGGCAAAACAACAGAGACAGCGCACAGCTTTTAGACGACATCAACAACAACCACAACAACAACAAAAACAGCAGCCAAATTCTTATTTTGGCAACATTTCGTTTAAGACAAGAAAAAATAGTCATGGAAAAGAGTTCAAAGTTTTTCTTGGCGCGCAGCAAAGCCTCCGAGCATTGCATACAAATAAACCAGCAGACAAATGCATTGCGAGGCACTTGTACAAAATTACACACATACTTAGACATGCATATGTGCAGAGAGCGGCATACATATGCACATACACATGAGTACCAATGCGAATTATGTATCAAGGAACTTTATCTGTGTTAATGTAATGCAGCAAAAAGCAAAGAAATAAGCAACAGCAGCGCCGAAAAGATGTCGCGACGTTGTCGTCTAAGCAACTTGGGCGTTATACAAATACCCCAAAAAAAAACAAAAAAAAACAATAAAATAATAAAAAGTACAGTGAAACATGCGTAGAGTGACCTTTAGATAAAAGCAAAGAATGAAAGAAAATTTTTATGTGAATTGAGTCGTTAGTCAAAAACCTGAGTAATGTGTTCAATTTGCATTATTCCGACAAAATCATAATTTTTACAATATTCTTTTTTTTTTTAATAGTCAAATCTCTTTATTATTATTATTATCGTTTTCTAGGCGTTAATCAGAACTCAGTTTGTGCTATGAGACACCTGGTGTAAAATAATTATATATACGCCAGTTTTTGTAATGCAAAAGGGTTTCTTAGTTTGGACTTCCGAAGTTAGGCCAGTCTCTAGATGTCCAAAGTGTCTTTATTTAAGTCAATATGGGGACTGAGGTGGCCAGGGATCTAGCCAGCCGGTTCTTGTGGTTCTGCAGACGGTCGTTGTATGTGCTGGAGAAAAAACAGACTTGGTCCTCGACAGTGGCCAGATTTAGGTCACGGTGCAGGGTAGAGCTCCGAACGTACCAGTCGCAACCAGTAATTAGGCGGAAGACTTGGCATGGTCAAAACAATATTCTGCATAGATTGAACATGCAGCAATCATTTTCTGGGTTACAAAAATTGCCTTGCAATTTTATTATAATCAAAAATTTGAAATTTCTCAGTACGCATTTGTAGAAGAATAAAATTTTAATTATATGTTGGCAAATACAAGTTGAACATTTTCAGCATACATTACTGTAGTTTTAGTCATTGTATGGCATTGCATTGCAGCTAACTACATGTACACTCACACACCTACACAGCAGCATAGCCACACAGCCGCATGGCTGCCTTAAGCAAAACAAACTCCAACGACGGAAGCAAGATTTTCACAATTGCGCACATTAGTGGCTAAGCACATGCAAACAGTCCAACAAAACGAGGGAACGACCGACGGACGGACGGATGGATGGACGGATGAGCGGTGGCACGGACAAACGGACGTAGGAAAGTGGGAACCAACCGAGCGACAGAGCAACAAAAGCGGCGACAGATAGAAGCACACTACAGCTGCTTAGAGACACTCACACACACACACACACACAAACGCACAAAACTTACAAGAGCGTGTGCGACTGCAGACAAAGCGAGAGGGATAACACATTGATGAAAGTTTCTTCAGTTTCTTTAGTTCGCTGGGTACTTTCGTTGCTCACTTGTCTGCTCACTTGCTGCCTGCCTGCCTGCCTTCTTTCTTTCAGCATTGCATCTTTATGCATTTCCGCTTTGTTGCGCTTTTTGCTTAACGCTCCTTGCCATACACTTATATTTTATTTTCTAAATACATAAAACTATATCCATATATATATACTATATTTTTTTATGCCTTTATTTTTTTTTTTATTTTTTTTTTGTTTCGTTTGTGCTCCATTTGTGTTTGCAGCCATGAGTGTCTGTGTGTGTGAGAGTGTGTCTGTGTGCGTGCGTTGTAAAGTCCACTTTATTTGCGCTCTAAGTCGCTTAAACTTGCATTTGGCTTAAATGCTGGCAACTCTTTCATGCGAAAACAGCTTTTATGCTTAATGGCAGTTATTTAGTGCAATTCACTGTAAAATTGTTGCCATAAGAGAATCCACATCTATTTTTTTTTTTTTCATATTTTTTTTTAGAGCATACTCACAGGCGCTTACACATACACATATTAAGTGTAGAAATATGTGCCAGCATGAATAGGATTTGCGCGCAAATAAATAATGTCCAGATACTTTGAAAAACTAAAGTAAAATAATATGCTTAAACTGTTGCAAATGTTGCCATTATACAAAAAAAAAACCCCCAAAGAAAAAAAAAAAAAAACACAAAAATACGAAAAGTAAATAAAACATATGACAAACAGAAACTCAGACACAGTTGCCAAAAAGAAACTTCTTGTCTGCAGACATGTTTGGCAAATAATTTCTTTCGGGGCAATACATGAATTATATGGCAATATGCAGGAATACTCATTTGACCGTTAAGAGGCTCTCAAGCTGAAAACATATTTGCCTTATAATATATTGACTGACTTCTTCCCAAATTATCTTTTATAATTTATTAGATTTTTTGGATTAGTTTATTCTATAAATTGAGCATACTAAGATCTTTGGCCATGTTC
Organism: Stegana nigrithorax; assembly: GCA_037044495.1. NCBI lineage: Eukaryota > Metazoa > Arthropoda > Insecta > Diptera > Drosophilidae > Stegana > Stegana nigrithorax. The sequence goes on from JBAMBQ010003699.1 coordinate 78,821, forward strand.
CTGAAGACATTACAATTGCTTTCCAAATGTAAGCTGCAATGTGTCTTTGTTCTCAAGCCTTGGGCACAATATGAAAGACGGAAAAAAGGTAGCTACTATACCAATCTCTTTTGTACACCCAATGAAACAGGCAACTGAAAAATTTCATTACATGCGACTATAGCAAATATTCGCGTAAAATTTAATTGAAATGCGCAATGTAATGAATTTGTCTATAAACATATTTTATAGATTGAAAGAAAGTTGAAGTCGCACGCATTTAATATGATACTTGCCCATTACGCTTTCATTAGCAGGATATACATATATATATATATATATATATATATATATATAGATGTTAAAATGGCTAATCTATGCAGTCAACATATTTGCCAAATAAATGGCAAAAACATGCTCATCTCTATCTCTGAAATGCTTATCTCCAAGGGCAAGCCAAGTACCCACAGAAGAGCCAACTGTCAGTTGTTATGAAGAGGATCAAATAAACGCCTGGTAACATTAAAATTAACTTTGCACTCAAGCGTTTAATCGCTTGACGTTGATGTTACAATCGATAAGCAGAGAAAACCAAAAGGAACCGAAACCATTTGTTTACATTAACTTGTTAAGCATTTCATAGTGAATATCTTATATATATCGCCTGTCAGTTAATGTCTGCTTAATGAGCATATGAAAAACTTTTATATGATATTTAGCCTTTCCACATGGCAAATTGTTGATTATTGTGCAAATAAAAAAGAATATGTTTACATTTTACGCTTTAAGCTTTTAGAAATACATAATCTGCTCATAAACTAAAAATCTATTGCATTCAAATGGTTTTCAATTGCTTATATTAGCCAATTGCTTTAAGCCAAAATGTGCAAAGCGCAAATGTATTCATGTCTCTGCTGTGCTGACCAAGTCGTTCTGATTGTTGTTGTTCTTATTGTTGTTGTTACAAAATAGCAGAGTATATATGTACTTTTTGTTGTTGTTAGAATAAATTATTTGATTTACTCAAAGTGCAATTTCAATTTCAAATAGACTACACCGCAAAGCTCTTCAAGGCAGTTGAATTTATGCAAAAGCAACCGCAGGCAGTTAATATGATAAATGAATACGATTCATTTGCACGATTCAGAGGCAGGCAGGCTATCGAAATACGCAAGCAGGCTGTGAGCAACTAAATGACTTTCACCCAAGCATATATAATAGTGACAGTGTGGACAACAACAACACCAACAACAAATTACAAGAGCAACAGCAACAGCAAAAGCAGCAGCAGCAACAAACATGACTGTGACAAAAATTGAGTAGAAAACGATACCACAGTCGGAAGATATATTACAATTACCGATCACAGGAAACAAATGAATATTTCATGCTGTGCAAATCAACACACGCACATACGCACACATGCACACGCAGACGGCTACACGCACGCATTGAGGCAACGGCAGAACATTTCCGTGTCGTCGCAACCAAAAAACCTGACAAGCAGCAACTGTAAAATATTGGTTAGGTGGGTGTACTCCGTTGGCTGCGGGCTGCTGTTGCTGCTCAAGAAGAACTTTATGTTGACAAAGTTTTTGCGGTAAAATGCCACAAGCGTAATTTGCATGCACACACACCACACACACACACACACATACACAGACGCCATTTACATCACACATACCTCATGCATGCCATGCATGCCGCATACACATGTCAGACATGTGCCTGTGTGTGCCTGAGTGTATGCGTGCCTACACTTCACTTAAGGCGAATGAAACGCAAGCGAAACGCAACGCAACGTAAAGGAACGTAACGGAACGAGATGAAACGGATGCACAGTAGCTGCAAACATTAATCATTTGGCATGTAAATTGCCAATTAATAACTGCTGCGTGTCATTTGCGCTTCGAGTTTGCTGTGCAGGAAATAAGTCAACATATTTTCACTTGAAAAGCAGCAGCAGCAAAAGCCTCATCAGAAGCAGCAGCAGGAGCAGCAGCAGCAGTAAAATATGCCACGCAGCCACAGGCACTAATGTAAAATTTTGGCAAAAGTTTCTGTCTCTGTTCTGGCTCTGATCTGTGCTCTGGCATTGCTCTCCCTCTGTGTCTGCGCCTTGTGCTCTTTGCTGTTGTGCCCATTTAAAGTTTAAAATGTGATTTTAATTTGCGTTTCGAGATGCATGCTTGAATATGTTTTACTTGGCCTAGAAGAAATTCACATTTTTTTTTTTACTCGCTTATTGTCTCTCTCTCTCTCTCGCTCTCTCTCTCTCTCTCTCTCCTTCTCCCTATAAGTGTATGTATGTGTGTGTGTATTCGCTTTGTCTTGTCCTGGCTGCTTGGGTTGCTTGTTTATGGCAGCAGCACACACATTTATGGATTATATGCATGCATATGCCTTAATAAAGATAAATAGCTGCTTCTGTTGCCAAATTTAGCGGAAAATTGAAAAAATTGACAAAGCAGTGCAGCACCAACTGAGCAGCTCAGCTCAACTCAGCTCAACTTAACTCGATGCCTTTTATCTGTCTGTCTATCTGTCTGTCTATTTGTCTGGCTGTCTCTGTGTTCTTGGCAAATAGAAAATTGCACTTTTAGTCTGATATATGAGTATATGTTGGCCAAGTGGGTTTGTGTGTGTGAGTGTGTATATGCTTGGCGCATTTATTTATTTGCCATCGATTGCTGTGGCATTGGCTGAGATATTAATTCGAGAATACGCACTGCATATGTCTTCCCACAGCGTCGCCTTGGCAAATGAGCTAAAACGACATATGGAATGATTTAGCTTACAGGTCATGGCAACCCATCTATGCACGTTAGCATGTTAGCAGAAGTTTTGCATGGACTTTGGCTTTATAGAGATTGTCGATAGAATTTAGATAACTGAAAACAACATTTTGTCAGCCTTTGTTATTAACCTAAGCTATCAAACCTTGTTTATGCTACAATCGAAAGTTGCATCGACTGCTGCAATTAAACACTACAAACCTGTAGGCACAACAGACCAAATCCAGCAATTATACCAATTTCCTTTTGGACATTTCTGCCATTTGCGCTACATACCGCACTTTATTTTTTTTTTTTGCTGTTTGACTTTATGCTAGATGCACTAAGGGCAAAAACTATAAAGCCGGCGAGAAATAATTTGCAGTTTAAATCGTCAATGGGAATCCAATGAAGACTACACATGAGTACTATTTATTTGGCAATTATATCCTTTATATCTCTGTATTACAGTCGACTATCGAAGGCAAATATTGCCAGGTTAGTCTGTTATAAGCATTTTAAATATATCTTGTCAACACCTTTACACACTGCAAAAAAATTAACGAAATTAAATTAATAAAAGTCTGCTTTTAAAATTTCGGCAACATTGTTTAAATTGCCAACTTAAGCTCAATGCAGCAAGTGACGAAAAGAACTTTAAAACAACCCCCCATCGATTTTAAGCATTTAAAAGAATATTTGCAGCAATGTTGTGTGAAGAGAGCACAACAATAGAAAAAGGAATATAATGGCTTGTACATATGTACCAGCATGTATGAGCATGCAGGAGTGTGTACTTAACCACATAAGTGCGTACATATGTAGAATGCATTTGGACAACCTGTTACCAGCTGGCAGATGTACAGAATCACCTCAACGAAAGAACGAACGCTGCCTTGACCATTTAAACTGCTCTTGACAATTTGACTCGGCACTCATGTGGCTACTTGTGCGCATAATGGACAAGCGACGCCGCGGCAAGGGCCGTCCGTCCGTCCATCCGTCCGTCCAGCAAACGAACATGCGAACAAATAAACGAACGAACTTACGAATAAAAACTCAGCAGGCAAGTAGAATAAAGCGCCTTTGTGCCGTTGTACATACCGAAAAAAAAAAAAAGAAGAAACGAATATGTATATAATAGAAGGTAAATAAATTGGGCGGCACTGTGCCTGTGCCGCTGCCGCTGCCTGTGAGTTGTGGTGACGTATGTTGTAGTATGATGCGGTGTGGTGAGTTGTGGCGTTTTGTGGTATGGGACACGTTGTTGGTTTAACTCATGCATATTCATAAAACTGCAGCAGCGCTTTCAGCAAATGAAGCTGACAGCTTGGCAGGCACACCAAAAGTGAAAATACCCAAAATGACAGCCAAGTAGCTGAATATGCTCAGCTGCGTTAAAAGCCAAAAATACAGTATACAGTTATATACAAAAATACAAAACGTGCCTACATTTGTTGTTATATCTTCATACATACATACACACATACATACATACATACATACATGCGAACATATATATAAAAGACATATAAGAGTATAATATATAGCTAGGTGTATCATATACATGTATATATTATTATGTAAGCGAGTGTAAGCATTGCCTTGGTAAGTGAGCGGCCATTGTGCGCATTAGCACAAAAGGCGTACCTTCTAAGTTGTTAGTTGTTGTTGTTGTTGTTGTTGTCGGTTGGTTGGTTGGTTCGTTGCTTGCTTGATTATTGTAGTTGCTGCTTACTGTTGCTGTTGTTGCCGCACGGCATAGAAATCTATTACAGATACAACAACAGGCAGGCAGCCAGGCAGGCAGACTGGCAACAGTACACCGCGTCAAAAGGGAAAACGGACACAGCTGCATGTACATTGTTAATATTACAATGTTGGCGTTGAGTGTGAAATTACTCATACCACACGTTGCACACAGCGTGCTGAGGCTGCTGCGGCTGTTGCTGCTGCTGCTGGTGCTGCTGCTGCTTCTGGTGGTGGCGACAACAACTGTTATCAGCTGAGCAAATGCTACGGCAGCAGCAACAGACATGCATAGGCAAGCAGGCAAACAGGCACACAGACAGACAGACAGACAGAGAGACAGACAGTCACACTGGCAGAGTGACAGATGGCAGGAGGGCAGGCAGACAACAGGCAGACTCCACTGTACTGTGTTGTGCTGTGCTGATAGACAGGCTTGTTATGCACAAGTGAAATGCTTTTAGGCGTTGGATTCTGCTGTTGTCTGCTCGACTGCTGCGCTTGTCTCTGTCGCTGCTGCTGCTGCGGCTGCTGTCCTAAGGCACAATTTCGGTTTCATTCATGTTGTTGTGTTTTTATTTTTTTTATATCTTTTTTTTTGCTTTTTATAACGAATCTCTCTGTTGCTTTTACTTATTTTGGGTTTTTTCTAACATTTTCTTTTTTTTTTTTTTCTTGAGATTTTTTTTATGCTGTTTTGTTTTGTTTTTTTTTTTTTTGTGCTTGTTGCTATTTTTGTGTGTGTTGTGTTGGTCGACAAAACAGCAAACAAACAAATCCTTTTCTAATATTTTCTGTTTTTTTTTTTTCGTTTGGGACGCCTAAACGAAGCAGAGTAAAAAAAAATATGCCATATAGCATTAAAGCCATGTCATGGCATATTTTCATTTTCATTTCTCATAAAGTAGAGAAAAAATAATATTAAAATAAAGTTCTTTGCACGCCTCGTCAGCGCAACAAAAACCGGCTGCGAAAAAGCTCAAAGGAAAAACGTGCAATTATCTTGCCCAGTAATATTTCCTTTATATTTTTTTTATTGTTTTTTTTTTTTTCCTTTTCTTTTTTTTGTTTCTGTATTCTTCACTTTACCTTATATACGCCTTTTGTGTTTGCGTGCGTGTGAGTGTGTGTGTGTGTGTATATGTGCTGAACTCTTTGCTGACCCACTGTCAGCAAGAATTAAAATAAAAATGCCCAACAACAGAGAAAAAAAAAGTTTCTCTCTTTTTTATTTGCGCTTTTGCCTTTCTTTGCCTTTGTGTAAAGTAAAATACGTAATGACTAACGGTAAGTGCCAAGCGGGTCAATGCAATGTGCTGTTTTTTTTTTTTTTTTGTTTAAATTTTATTTTAAAATTTTTATTTATTTTATTTTTAATCCTTATTACTCACCACCATATTGTTGATAGTAAACTTAAGCTCGGCGCGCGGTCTTGAAGGCGGCGTGCTGCAGTTTGCGCGCAGCACATCCCCCGGCTCGTAGCGTGTGTTTTCCGTAAACAATTGCGGACGCTTCTCGGGCAGTTCTGCAAGCAAACCAAAAAAATTGTGTTCAATTTTATGTAAGTGTAGCAAAGTTTAAAGTTAATTTTTTAAATACTATTATCGCATATATGTAGATACAACAAATTTGTTGGCATTTGCAAACGCTTAAGTTGCAAAAAACAGATAAACTTATGTGAACAAACCGCCTAACACGAGACTCAAAGTAAGCCACAGCCAAAGCGACTTACAATTCGGCTTGACTTGACACGGCCTCAAAGGCGACTACAACAACAGCAACAGCAGAGACGAGCAGAGACGAGCAGAGATGTGGCGCTGAGGCGAGCAGCAATGCGCCGAACTTTTTAATTAAGTCAGGCAAAGCAGCAGAACAGCAGGCAGAGCTAACACAAAGTAACTAATGAAGAAAGTAATTTCCATGACAAAGGCAACTTAGCTTGGCCCCACGAACGGACGAACCGAAGGACAAACGGACGTGCGAACGAACGAACGAACGTGGCTGGCTTAGTTGCCTGCACCTTAGCAGGCTGTCTCGCTCAGACGACAGGCAGCGCCGCCTGGACACTTGCAGCCTTAGGCAACTTTTGTCGTCTTTATGCGCCTCGTTTGCCTAAACTCGCCGCCCCTAGCCCCCGTTCCCGCATGTCCTTCACACACATTCACGCGTTCGTTAGTTCGTTGTCCGCAGAAAGTTGCTATCAAAAGGCGCCCACACCGTTTCGCCTATAGAGAGGCGACTTATACAGGCGACTTTGTGTAGATTTGGAGGCGTTGCTTTCTGCAGCGCACACAAAAGTTGAAAGACACCACGAACAGCAGTCAAAGCAAAAAGACACACAGCAAATAAGCGAGCAAAAAGGCGCAAGAAGCAGCAGAAGCGGAAACAAAAACAATAAAACGCAATGCGGCAATTTTTTAATGAGGGTCAATTCGGCGAACTTTGCATGAGTTTCATTTAGCAAAGCTTATGCTGACCACAACGAAACTTTGTGACTCGACTTGCACAAACCACTTGACCTTTAACCTACAACCGCCTAATTTCATTAAGTTATTAAAGCATTTCGCCTGACTAAGGCGAAAACAACAACAACAAAATGAAACTTTAATGATGACTTTAGCAAGTATTCAAGCAACTTTGGCCAGTTCTCTTACCGACTGTAGACGCTGTGTACTGCGTCTAAGTAACATAAATGCTGTGTGCACTCGCCTTGGCCATGTGACTTAATGAAACCATGAATTAGCATAACCTGCGCCAACCTGCGCCCAGCTGCGCCTGCAACAGCAGAACATGGCCACGTTTTGAGTTGCCAAACTGGCAAAGCATAGTTGCTGTTGTTGTTGTTGTTGCACATTGTTCACAAGGTCGCATGGCATACATAAAAAAGCCAGCTCACGGCATGGCATGGCATGGCATGGCACGACACGACACGGCAAGACACAGCCAAGACTTAAACTGCCAGCACAAAATGTTTATTTTATGCGTTGAATATTTGCTTTTATTTTTATTTTTTTTGTTTTTGCTCTTGTTTTTGGTTTTTTCGTTGTTGTTGTTGTTGTTTTTTTTCGCATATTATCTGCGCTCAGCTGGCGCAATCTGATTGCCACTTGAGCTCATTAACACACGATTAAACCTCGGCATTATTTACGTATTTGCTTGTGCGTCCTTATGCGTCCTTGTGCGCGGCTATATTTGCACAGGAATGCCTAATATATGCATATTGAAGGTAACCATTTGTCCAAAGCGTTTAAGTTTAATTTAGCGTATCTGCTCATCTCTTGTCTGTCCTATTAGCTGCGCCGCGCTGCGCTTACAAGATGTTGAGTATACGCCGCGTGTGCCAAATAGGCACATTCTTGTTGCTATTATCCTGCCTATTGTTTGTTGCCTTCTTACATTATTTTTGTTTTCTTTCTTTCTTTCTGTTTTTGTGTATTTCTTGTTTCGAGTAGTTTTAAATTTTGTTATTAAGTTTTTATTGTTTATTTTGGCTACATTACTGCATATTGCAAAGTCTTCGCTATGCATAAGTGTTTATTAGAAAATTTTAATGGTACTTAGGCCAAACTTAAAGTTTTATTTTCAACTTACTGCAACTTGCTGCCTAATTTAATTTATACTGGCTGTTAACTCTAAGCGACGATTGACAAGTTAATATGACTACCAACATAACAAGTTTGGTTTGTAAGCGACTGCACTGCGGCGCATATGGCTGCAACATTAGCTACCCCCCTCGTAACACTTCCTTATCTGCTTAGTAGAATGACATTACTGCGCATTAGTCACCAAGTTGGTTTGCCAGTTTGTCACTTCATTTTCTTATTGTTTTGTAATTATCAAATAGTTTCTAATGACTTTTAATCTTTGCCTGACTAGGCAATATGCATGCTGTCTATTTGATTAGGAAAGTTGCTTTTAAGTGAAGTTTCCATATCTGCAAGTTTGTACGTTGTTAACTAAACATAATACATAATTACAGTTATCTAATATGGCTGCTTGGGAAAATGCCTAATTGCACACTGAAATGTGCAGACTTGCAAGAAGGTTACAAACGCAATACGAAGGCATACTATGAAGTGTTGCCTTAGCCAGCAAAATTTATTCTGAGCCCAAGTGCAAAACGATTTTCAGTTTCTTATACAGCTAAGCTGTCTGTATCATGCATCTAAGCTTACTTTTTTATACCCTGTACCAAAAAATGGTAAAGGGTATATTAAAGTTGTGCAAATGTATGTAACAGGCAGAAGGAGGCGTGGCAGACCCCACAAAGTATATATATTCTTGATCAGCATCGAAAGGCGAGTCGATATAGCCATGTCCGTCTGTCCGTCTGACGGTCTGTCCGTCTGTCCGTATGAACGCACGGATCTCGGAAACGGTAAGACCTACAACCACCAAATTTGGCACGAAGACTCTGCCAATCCATAGGCATACCGAGTTTATTTTATTTTTTTTCGATATTCGATCTATAACATATAGCTGCCATAGGAATGATCGGCCGAAAAGCCATATTTAGTAACAAAAACCGCTTCATTTTTTAAGATATGTTTACCAAATTTAGGATTTAATTGTTTTACCTAATGCCCAATCACATATCTAAAAACTATGTATATCGGTTTACTATATCATATAGCTGCCATAGGAACGATCGGCCAAGAACCAACATTTACTAAGAAAAACTTTTTTGTATATTAAGCAATCGTTATCAAATTTTGGATTTACCAATTCTAAGTAATATCCAATAATATTCCCGAATATTATAAATATCCGTTTACTATAACATATAGCTTTCATAGGAAGGATCGGCCGAAAAACAACATTTACTGAGAAAAACTTTTTTGTTTATTAAGATATCGTTACCAAATTTTGGATTTATTGATTCTAAGTAAATTCAAATCATATTCCTAAATATGATAAATATCGGTGCACTATAACATATAGATGCCATAGGAACAATCGGCCGAAAAATGGCTTTTACAAAAAAAAAATTTTTTTTTTTCTTGAGATATCCTTACGTAATGAATACAAAATATTAAAGCAACAAAAAAATATGTTAAGTTTTGGCTTCGGTACAGGGTTTTCTATAGTCGGTTACGCCCGACTATAGCCCTGCCTTTCTAGTTTTTATATATTTTTGTAATTTCGTTTTTATTTGAGTCAAAGACCAACACTTTGCTGACGACAAACTAACGACGAATGTGGAGTAGCAGTGCCGAAGTTCATTCGGCAAAATTTCTTAACTGCGCAATGTGTATAGATGCGTAATGCACTCAGTCGCTTGCAGGTAACCGAGCCTGCTGGTCATCTTGTATGAACGTCAATGCAGGTCGCTGCTGCTTCTTGCCCATTGTGTGGTTGGCCATCAGTGCTGCGCTCTCTGAGTCAATTTTGTTGGTAGCATTTTGGTACTGCGCTCTCAGTTGTCTCGTCGCGCATTAACCTTTTGACTATCGTTGGCTGTGTGACAGCGTATGGCAATTAAGTATGTTGAAATGCAAAGCAGCAAGCATGTGTTCGTCACTTGCTTTGTGCAGATCGTAACGAGCGACCACCACGCACGAGAGAAATTTTATATGAATATTGTTGTTGTTATTGTACACATACATTTTTTTCGTTTAATTATTGTCGTTAGTTGAGTCGATTACCTATACATGTATGTTAATATTTCTTTTCGCTAGCGCTTATGTTGTTTTTGCTATTTCTCAAAGTTCGTTGAATTGTTTTATGCATACAAGCATGCGTAACAGCACGATTGCCACACTTGGTGATTTTTTTTATGTTTTGTTTGTTTCTTGCTTTTATTGCTTTTTAATAATTATTTATTTATTTATATTGTTTCGCTGACATTAACTGTGATCAGATGTATCTGCGTGCAAATGAGGGACTCTGGCACCAGTTTACTGAATGCTATTCAAATTTTTTAACTTTACTAGCATAATTTAAAAGTAGCCACTTTATTTTTTGCTATTAATTTTCAAATCACGTTTAAGCTGCTTCGGAAACATAAAGTCATTGACCTGAAGTGCCTTTTAATAGTCACTTTCATGATGATGTAATAGCCCGCACTTAGAACTGCTCTGACTGTACTCCAGGCCTATGCGAGGCTTGATAAACATGTCCTGGGGCGCCCTACTTAAGCGTCGAAGAAGTTTCAATTAAGTGTTGTTATTTATTTGTCGTTTTTGGTTAGTCATCTTCAAGTGCTTAACTTGCTTAATTATGTTTGGGAAAAACGTATTTTCTTTTTCTTTGCTTTTCCTTTCTTTTTCCTTTTTTTTTTCTTGTAGGCTTTGTGCGGGTTTTTCTTCTGCATGCTGCTAACAAAATTAATGCGCGCACAGAGAAAAAGAAAAATCATTGACGTTGAGCAAATGCTTATATAGAATATGGCATAAAGCGTTGAGTTAATACCCAAAGGAGTGTAGTAAGAGTGGCGTGGCCTTGAACCCGCTGCAGGCGTCTTTCAACATATCATAAATTTAAACAATATCATTAAAGGTTAAATCCCTTGATGCCAGTTACGGCAAAGGCAGCCAATTAAATGAACTAAACGCTGCGTTAAATAAAAACACAACAACAACAACAACAATCAAAACAGCAACAACAATAAAGTCAACAAAAGCAAAAGCAAAAGGCATATGGAGTTCACAGGCAGACAGGGCAGCAGGCAGCCAAACCGACTGGCAGACAGACAGGCAGTCAGTCATTTAGTCAACCAGGCACGTCTAAATACATATTTAATGTGGAAAAGCCGCACAGCGAAAGCGCAGCCCACAAAACACGCGGACAAGCAGCGAGGCAGCCAATGAGGCAGGCTGGGCTGAGAGCAGCCAGTCAGCCAGTTCGGATGTCAGACCGACAGTCGCTTAGTTAATCTGTCAGTCAGTTAGCGATACATTTTATTTTATACACATGCACAAATAAAGCAAAAAAAAAAAAATCAAACAAAAAGCAAATAAAAAAAAAAAAAAAACAAAACAAAAAGGGGAAAAAAACAAGGCGCAAAAACATCAGCCCACTGCGGGACGTCGAGAGCTGCGCGCAGAGGAAATGAAATAAAAATCAGCCACTAAAGTAGAATTTAGCTGTCAGAGCGAATTTCTCCATATTTAATACCAAACGGATATAAAGATTAACTACTGTGACGCTCTTGGCTGATGTCGATGTCGATGCCGTTGCCGTTGCCGTTGCTATTGCCGCAGTCGACTGCGCTGTCACTGCTGCTGCTGCTGCCGCTGCCGCTGCTCGCTGCGCGTGATTTCATGTGCTTATTTATGTGTGCACACACAAACACACACACACACACACACACACAGATAGGCAAACGTTTTGATTCGTGCTTTGAAGTAGTTTGCCTGTTCGTGTTTGAGTTTGTGTTTGCTCACCCATACACGGGTGCAGACGTTCACTTCCGTTTCCGCTGCTGAAACGTGTATCGTGCCGCAGATTCGTAGCCATTATTATTGCTGCTGCTGCTGTTGCTGTTGTTGCTGTAGCGGCTACAACTGCTGCTCTTGTTGTTGTTGTTGTTGCTGTTGCTGTTGCTGTTGATATCGCTGCGACCCAGTAACCCGAACTCAAGTGGCAGAGTGGCAGCAGCAATTGTTGCTGCCACTTATTGGCATTGCTTTTAGCTTATTTCGCTTGCTCTGCTCTCGTTCTTTTTTCTTATTTTCTTTTTTCTCTTTTTTTCTGTTTTTTTACTATGTATTTTTTATGCGCTGTGCTTGTTATTTTTACTGCTGACTGCTTTGCCTGCTGCCATCATTGCTGTTATTGTTGTTGCTGTTGTTGTTGTTGTAGTTGGTGTTGCGCTTTTTCTAGCAGCATTGGCAGCATCGGCATCATTTGCCACTTGATGCTTGATTTAACCCACGATTGCCATCACTTGGCATCACTTCAGTTTGTCATTGATCTCGTGCAAGTTTTTTTTTTTTATTTAAAATGCATATAACATTTGCACACAAATCAGCTTAAACGCATTTTGCGGAATTTTTATCAAGTGCTGCCAAAATTTAATATGCCAAAATCAACGCAAAACTTGTTAAAAAATTCATAATGGCCGTGCGCAGCCAGACAGACAAAGTCAAAGCAGACGCTGCACGTGTAACGCGTTAAGACCCCCCACAGTAGCTAACTCAGCAGGCCGTCCCCAAGCCAACTCAGCTACACTGTGCGCAATGAACTGTTAATGGTAAAATTGTTGCCATCTTTTTGTGCGTTTTTAGCCAACCAGCCGCGGCAGGTGCAAACAGAAAAGTAAAACAAAGTCAAGTGAAGTAAAGCCAAACAGTGCAGACTTGGCTTGGGTTAGCCGCCTTCGCATATTTCAAGCTGCTGTGGCTTTTGCTGCCCTGCCAACGCTGGCTGCCAATGCATGTGGCTCTTGTTGTTGCTGTTCGTGTAATTGTTGTTGTTGCTGTTAATTTTGTACGTGTTATGCGGTTATATGTTTAGACTGACGCCAAATCAAGTCGAGTGGAAGCTAATGCGCCACGACTCGACACACTTTGCGTCAGCATCGGGGTCTGGGTCGGAGTCGGAGTCGGCGTTGCTACGTTTCGTTTGGTTAGGTTTGTGCTCAACGCATTAGGCGCTGCTGAAGTTAAAAAGCCACTTACCCACAACCTGCATTGCGCCAATTGCCGTCGCGGTCGAGAATAGCGGCGCGTCGGCCGTCACCTCGCAGCTGAAGTTGCCAGACAGGCCAAAGCCAACGTTGCGTATGAGCACCTGCGTTGCATTCGAGCTGGTTACCTGTTGAGTAAAAGTTATATACATGAGTTCGCTTACACAAGCAAAGCTATGAAAAGGTTAAATTACATTCTGTCTTACATTTCCTTTATACAGGCAGGCAAGCCAAATGTAAACTTCAAGTTGCCTCAAGAGTTAAGACATACTCAATTACTTAAACTGCAATCAATCGAATCGAAATCACTCAGACACTAAGGCATGATTTTCAGAGCTTGCCTTGTAATTAATACAAAATACAGTTAGTCTGCTGCAATTGTCATATTATAACGAAATCAAAACCAAACTTTATACTAAACTTATTATAAATTTAAATTGAAACTAAAGATTTAAAATATAATTTATAAAATATATCTAAACTCAAACACTTCAATGGCAATCAAAGCTCACTTTAATTGCATAGGAAATCAGAGACAACATAATTAAGAATCCTTACTGAAGCACTTCAAATGCATTACGCAGACAAATGATTGTGCACAATTTGCACTCAACTGCTTTAAGTGCCACACAAATATAAAATCAAATTAACAAACACAAAAAACGAAATATAAACTGAAAAACTAAAAACCAAATATAAAAAAAAGAAAAAAAATAACCAAACTGATTGCAAACTGCTGCAACTGCTGTAACTGAAACGAGTAACTCAAACT
>JBAMBQ010003700.1:0-17860 GCA_037044495.1 Stegana nigrithorax
TGAATACGATGATGCTGCCAATGAAGCTTGTGAGGAAATGAGTGAGGTTAATTTTTTAGGAATAAATCCCTGCTACCTTGGATCGGCAGAACAATAGCAGGGAGAACCATAAAACTTTTACCCGATACTGGCGCATTGAAAAACTACATTAGACCCTTAGATGCACTAAAGGGTATCTCAGCAGTATCCAAACCATTCACAGTGCGATCAATTCATGGCCAAAATAGAATCGAAAAAAAATGTGTGATAAACCTCTTCGAGACCAACAGCACTTTTTATGTTCTTCCCGACTTACAATCTTTTGATGGGATAGTAGGTTTTTGACGTACTAAATAAAGTAAACGCCAAGATAGACTTGCAGAGCGGAAAAATAGTCCATGATTATGGAGAAGAAAATATACTTTTTGAAACCTGTCAGGATGTCAATTTCCTAGCACAAATAACGACGTACCAGTCGAAATAAGGAATAAATTTCTGATGTCGTTAAAAAAATTTTCTGGAGTCTTCGCTGATCCAAGTGAAGCTCTTACATACAACACAAATATAGTGGCGACAATCCGCACAGAAAATAATGACGCTATTTACAAGAAGTCGTATCCGTATCCGGTTAGCACTGCTGAATTTGTCAACAATGAAATACAAGACCTTTTGAGGGATAAAATAATAAGACCTTCCAGATCGCCTTATAACAACCCGATTTGGGTAGTTGATAAGAAAGGGGTTGATGATAACGGCAACGCAAAAAGGAGACTGGTGGTTGATTTTAGAAAATTGAATGAGAAAACAGTTAGCGACAAATACCCGATTCCGAACGTTACAGTCATATTAGCTAATCTGGGTGGGGCTCAATACTTTTCGTCGCTGGATTTGAAATCAGGATTTCATCAAATCGAATTGATAGAACGTGACCGCGAAAAAACGGCATTTTCTGTCAACAATGGAAAGTATGAATTCTGCAGATTGCCCTTCGGCTTAAAGAATGCCCCAAGTATATTTCAGAGAGCAATCGATGATGTGCTAAGGGAACAAATAGGGAAAAGTTGTCATGTTTATGTAGACGATGTAATTATTTTTTCAAAAACTATCGAGCAACACGTAGGGGATATAGAATGGGTATTAAAGTCTCTATACGAGGCAAACATGCGAGTTTCCATGGAGAAGTCAAAATTTTTCAAAACGGAATTAGAGTATCTTGGTTTTATAGTTACTAGGAGTGGTATTAAAACTTGTCCGGATAAAATAACAACAATGCGAGAATTCCCGTTACCAACAACTCTTCATGGTTTGATGTCATTTTTGGGACTCACTAATTACTACAGGTGTTTTATTAGAGATTATGCTAAGATTTCCAAGCCACTTACAGCAATTCTAAGAGGCGAATTGGGATGTGTCAGTGCCTATCGGTCAAAAAAAATCAAAATTGATTTCAATCAGGATCAAATCAACGCGTTTAATAAATTAAAAGACGTTATCGTATCAGAGGACGTAACGTTAATTTATCCTGATTTTAATAAGCCGTTCGACTTAACCACCGATGCGTCGGCTTACGCGATAGGAGCTGTGCTGTCGCAGGCTGGTAGACCCATTTCTATGATTTCCAGAACCCTGTCTGAGAGGGCAAGAACATTATGCCACAAATGAAAGGGAGCTTCTAGCAATTGTTTGGGCTTTAAATACCTTGCGGAATTATCTTTATGGAGTCCGAGAACTGAATATTTATACCGACCATCAACCGCTGACATTCGCAGTTTCAGATAGAAATCCGAATGCCAAGATTAAAAGATGGAGAGCTTTAATTGAGGAGTATAATGCTCGAATTCTTTACAAGCCTGGTAAAGAAAACTACGTAGCAAATGCCCTATCAAGACAGCATATAAATTCCGTCGAAGATGAGGTAGACTCGTGCGATGCCACTATTCACAGCGAAGATTCCTTATCATATGTAATTGAGAACACAAAAAAAAAAAAAAAAAAAAAAAAAAATCTAATTTAAAAAAAAAAAAAAAAAAAAAAAAAAAAGAAAACATCTATTATTTTTGGTTCTAAAGTTAGACATTCCATAACTTTCGCGGACACCCAATTCCTAACAAACGCCGGTGACATGGAGGTGGTAAATGTAATCTGTTACTGATAATTAACTCTAGCAAAGTTCCAACATAATCTAGTAATCTTTCCCCTCTATGAAATTCAGACACACAGAAGTGTTCGTAACCGACGTTTTTAATCCAGAAGACCAAAGGGAGATACTAATCGCCGAGCATAATAGGGCCCATTGAGCTTCACAAGAAAACGTGAAGCAGTTGACTAACTCTCAAAGTCTACGGTCGTCATAGAAACGAGGTCGCACTTATCGCTACTAAGTCGTTCCTTTTTAAGTTCTCTTGTGAGTTATATTCTGAAAAGCTGAGTGCAAAACACACTACAAACAAAAACAATTACATCCAACAACATAAAGCGTCGCATACAAACATCAAATAACGGGTCTGGCGCAGACGTGTAAATAAGAATACCAAGACTGCATCTGGTGACAAATACGAAAACTACTACCGTCCGCTACAAACAATAGACGACGACGATGAAGTAGAAATTGATACCGCCAACATTATGGACCAGGCGGTAGACACAATTGTGGAGCAGGCTGCTCCTGCCAAGGAAAAAATGCCCCCAATTACGGTGCTGAAAAAGACTCCGAAAATCGCCCACGAGTTGGTCAAATCTCTCAAGATCTCGGACTACTACATAAAAACGATCTCAATTGGCATCAAAGTCCACCTAAGCTCGCAAGAGGCGTATAAGTCGACTCTCGCTGCACTTAAGGAGAAAAGCTTTGAATTTTACTCTCACGAGGCAAAGAACACTAAGCCCTTCTAAGCTATACTCTCCGGACTGGAAAAGATGAGCAGCGAAGAAATGCAATTGTTGCTAGTAGAACGCGGACTAAAGTGCGTCGACGTTAAAACCATCGAAAAAATAACACGAGCTGACGTGACATGAGACAAAGTCATGTTTCAAAAAGGGTACACTCCAATGCGCATCTACCGACCCCGGCTGCCCCTGCCGCGCCTCATACCTGACGATGATAAAAAGAAGATCCAACAACGGTAACAACAACCAGAGACGAAGCAAATTCACAGCACACGAAGAAACGAATGAACACCTACAAAATAATTATGGTAGTTACAACAACAATTTCCCCTCTATAAGTACCCCTCGCAAGCAATCAATGAGCAGCGGCGAGTCTTATAGACCGAAAGTAAAATTCTCTGCGATTAGCTCAACTCTTAATCTTAACTATAAGCAAGCCCTTATCAATAACCATAATCCGAATAAGCACTCATTGCCTGAGTTATTTTCAATAGAGGAAATTAATGCTCTTTTAAAAGAGCTACTAGATAATCTCAATTGCTGCTCAAGTAAAGGAGAACAATTTACCGTTATTACTAATCTAGCAGTCAAGTATGTATACTCAAACAATTAATTTAAGTGAACATATCAATATTATGGCATGGAACGCACGTGCCGTTAGATGCAAGCGCTTAGAACTCTTGAATTTCTTAAACAATCAACATATTCACGTCTGCCTTTTATGTGAGACATGGTTAACTTATAATAATAGATTTTTTCTACCGGGCTTCTCCGTTTATAGAAGCGATCGGTGCAATACTAGAGGGGGTGGTGTCGCTATAATTATCAATAACAATATTAAACACGTGCAGATTCCTAGCATAAACACTCATCTAATCGAAAACGTCGGTATTCAGCTAGAAAACAACAAAGGAAACTCCCTTAAAATTTTCTCTGCTTATTTTCTGGGCAACTCAGCGAAATGCTTGTCAGCCGCGTGCAGCCAGTCAAGCGTAACTATGCATAGAAAAGAGAAGTTCAAATCAGACCTGTTAAGGTTTAATGGAATTAATGGCAACTACATAATAGGCGGCGATTTTAATTGCCGAAACCGCCAATGGAACTGCCTCAGAGCCAATTGCTGGGGCACAATATTACACGAGCTCTCAGCACAAGGCAACTTCAGTGTTGTTTACCCAAGAGACCCCACGTATATTCCAGCTAGCCATAAAGCAAAACCATCTACCCTCGACTTATTCATTACCAGCTCGCCCCACATCATAGCTGAACCAACAGTTCACAATGACTTGTCTTCTGACCATTTGCCAGTGGTTTCTTACCTCTCTTTCAACTTAGTACACGCAAATAAACGAAAATTCCAGTATTCCAAAGCAAACTGGAAGCTTTTCAGGCGGGTTCTTACCCAATCTCTGTGTAATAGACAAAGTGATAGCTTAAGCTCTGCAACTACCACCGATATTATAAACTCAAAAATTGAGCTTATTACGTCAAAAGTGTTGAGTGCAATGGACCAATCCATCCCAAAACTAGAAAGGCAGGGCTATAGTCGGGCGTAACCGACTATAGAAAACCCTGTACCGAAGCCAGGCTTTTTGTAAAAGCCATTTTTCGGCCGATCGTTCCTATGGCATCTATATGTTATAGTGCACCGATATTTATCATATTTAGGAATATGATTTGAATTTACTTAGAATCCATAAATCCAAAATTTGGTAACGATATCTTAATAAACAAAAAAGTTTTTCTCAGTAAATGTTGTTTTTCGGCCGATCCTTCCTATGGCAGCTATATGTTATAGTAAACGGATATTTATAATATTCGGGAATATTATTGGATATTACTTTGAATTGGTAAATCCAAAATTTGATAACGATTGCTTAATATACAAAAAAGTTTTTCTCAGTAAATGTTGTTTTTTGGCCGATCGTTCCTATGGCAGCTATATGATATAGTAAACCGATATACATAGTTTTTAGATATGTGATTGGGCATTAAGTAAAACAATTAAATCCCAAATTTGGTAAACATATCTTAAAAAATAAAGCGGTTTTGTTACTAAATATGGCTTTTCGGCCGATCATTCCTATGGCAGCTATATGTTATAGATCGAATATCGAAAAAAATAAACTCGTTATGCCTATGGATTGGCAGAGTCTTCGTGCCAAATTTGGAGGTTGTAGGTCTTACCGTTTCCGAGATCCGTGCGTTCATACGGACAGACGGACAGACGGACATGGCTATATCGACTCGCCTTTCGATGCTGATCAAGAATATATATACTTTGTGGGGTCTGCCACGCCTCCTTCTGCCTGTTACATACATTTGCACAACTTTAATATACCCTTTACCATTTTTTGGTACAGGGTATAAACATGCATAACCACGCAACAAACACTATTTAAAATGCCTCACAATATAATTGAGCTTATGAAAATTAGGAACATTACACTGAGGCAGTGGATAAGAACCAAACAACAAATTGCTAAAGCTAGATTAAATTACTTGAATCGCCAAATAAAGACAAAAATATTTGAGCACAACAATGCTAGCTGGAATGTTAAATTGTCCAAACTAGATGATAACTCTAAACCATTTTGGAAGATTACCAAAATTATCAAAAATAAGAAGCAGTTTATCCCCAGTTTCTGTTACAATGACAAAATATACAGCACTAGAGAACAAAAAGTCAATGTTATGAGCGAAGCTTACTGAGTCGCTCTCAGACCCCCACACTGTTGCAGCTGTAAATAACGCAATAAACACACTTTATAACATTGATTCCTCCAACGATGAAATTGTCAATCCAACTGACATCAGGAACATAATCCGTTCCCTTAAAACCAACAAATCCCCAGGTCCCGACAATATCCCCAACATTTGTATAAAACATCTCTCGAATTGTGCCCTAGTCATATTGGCTAAAATCCTCACAAATTGCATTAATGTTGGCTACTTCCCAAACAAATGGAAACTGGCCAAAATAGTGGCTATCCCAAAGCCTGGCAAACCCCCCGACTCCTCGGAAAGTTAACGACCAATAAGCCTGCTATGTGGCTTTTCGAAAATCTTCGAGCGTCTTATTAAGCTAAGACTTAATACGTTGAACAGAATAGTATACTACCACCATCCCAACACGGTTTTAGATCCAACTTCAGCTGCATCCACCCGCTTATTAAGCGAAAAAAAACCGATAAAATCTGAATTTAATGAGAAAACTAGTATTGGCATGGTCACCCTAGATGTGCAAGCCGCGTTTGATACTGTTTGGCACAACGGCTTAATATACAAACTGATAAACGCTGGCACTCCCAGATACTTAATTAAACTTATACAAAACTTCCTATCCAATAGGTATTTCTATGTCAATATGGACGATGTAAAATCTGCCGAAAAACTAATTGCCGCCGGCGTCCCTCAGGGATCAGTCCTAGGACCCTTACTATATAATAACTATACTCATGACATTCCACCTCTCCTCTCCTGCACAGCTTTAATCTTTGCTGACGACACTGCCCTTTACAGCTCAGCCATCAGCTACAGTATAATTAAAAATAACTTAGAAGCAGCCCTACACACTCTTGCGAGTTATTTCCACAAATGGAAAATTAGGTTAAATGCACATAAAACAAAGGCCTTATTCTTCACCCGTAAACGTGCACTCTCCTCTACTTACTAAATAGCGATTTGCAACTTGGTAGCGTAGCAATACAGTGGGAAAATAATATATTATAATTCTGGGATAAATAAAGAATTGAATTGAATTGATTAATTATTTTTTATTAAACAAAAATATTGAAAAAAAAATTTGAAAAAATTTTTTATTGTGTAGTTTACAACTTAAAAAATTACTTCATCATAAGCATTACTACTGATAATAAGAAAGAAACAAAAAAGATTGGGCATGTAAACGTTTCATTAAGCTAAGCTAGCCAAAACAATAAAACAAATAAACAAAAAATCGTTTTATGCGTACGACTGTCCGTTTGTGGTGTGCAGTTGATAGTTGCTTGCGCATGTCCGTCTGTGGTGGGACAATAGAGTGATGGTGGTGGGGTGAAGGAGTGGCATGGTGGCGAAATGGCGAGGTTGCGGTAATAGAGTAACGTTTGAAGATGTATAGTGGTGACGGGGTGGCGGGCTGGCGGCAATAGAATAACGTTTGTACATAGGCTGGCAGTCTGTGGTGGCAGGCACTCATTAGGCACGTCAATGTATGTTTATTTGAATATAAGAAACTGTCCATTTAAATGGAATCATCCGTCCTGTCAATTGTTAGAATTGTCTACATATATATCATTGTCCCGTCGTTTGTGCTGCGCGATCTTTGTATATTGATCTTTCAACAAAATTATAAATAAACAAAAGATTCAGCAGCTTACAACAATAACAATCGGCATGAGCATCGAGATTCCCCTTTTCATTGGTTTTGAGATTTCCTCGTCCCTTCCCATTTCAGAATTACCCCGTAAATTGCTCCTGAGCCAGAACTCTCAGTTCCTATCCTACTACTATTGAAGATAAGTTCAATATCCTTAATACTACTAGAAACTATATACTACATATATAAATTAGGTCGAATACAATATTTTTCTATGTTAGATTTAGCAAAGGGATTTCACCAAATTCTTGTTAAGCAAGAAGACCAGGCGAAAATGGCATTTTCTACTCCCAAAGACATTATGAGTTCACTAGAACGCCCTTCAGTCTGAAGAATGCACCGGCGACGTTTCAACGCTTGGTTAATTCCGTTCTTAACGAAGAAATTTATAAAACTTGCGTTGTTTATCTCGACGATATATTAGTGTTCTCTATATAGTATATATGGACTAGTATAGTCTCTAAGAACATGTCAATGTCAAAATATTAGAAAGACTTAGACAAGCCAATCTGAAAATACAGATAAAAAAATGTAAATTCTTTCGAAAGGAAACTCCATTTCTAGGATATATCCTTAACCCCGAAGGAGTAAAAGCAAATAAGGATAAGATAGATGCTATATAAAATATTCAAATATAAATATTTGTCGAAAATTAAGCTAGGTTAACATGGTACCTTATGCAAATATAGAAATTTTAGCACTTTGTAAATGCAGTGCTTTATTCATGACATCTGGGGTTTCGTAGCAGTCTGGAATTATGAAGTCACGTAGTGACGTATGTTTACCAGCATGCTTTCTGAATATCACTTTCTGATAAAAGCTAGGTTAGAGGGCGAAAAGTTGCGCATGGTCCGATGCAGAGGTGTTGCAATAAGACAGAGTTACAGGGGCAGGAAGCAAACCTGATTATTGAAGCGAGAGAGGAATAGTGCTCGCTTCGGGGTTGCCAGGACTGCTGGGTAAAAGATTATAGAAAGGCCGAGAAACGCTAAGTCGGCAACCTTGGAAGGTTACCTGTCAGAAGTAAAAAGAATAAAAATTCATTCAGTGAAGAGAACGTAGCTCAACAGCACCTGCTCGGAACTTGCTGCGCTTTATCAAATAAAAGTGAAGTTGAAATAATAATAAATATTAAAATAATGTCCGAGGGAAGTTTGTTCCCAGGCAGCCGCCTCGTCTTTTCCGACATATTCATAAAACCATTTCTTAGCATTACAGGCTACTATAGGAAATTGATCATCTTATTAAATTAAAAAAAAAAAAGCTAAAGTAAACCCGAACGAGCCTAATTTTATTAATGCATTCGAAAAATTAAAGAGAATAATTACGGAGGCTCCCGTATTAAAATATCCAAACTTTTCCAAACCTTTCCAACTCGTTACTAACGCTAGCAACGTAGCTTTAGCAGCAGTCTTACAACAAGAAGGCCATCGGATTTTCTTTGCAAGTAGGACACTTAGTATCCACGAAAAAAACTACTCCACCGCAGAAAAAGAACTTTTAGCTATTGTTTGAGCTACTGGCTAATTTCGCCCATACCTTTTTGGATATAAGTTTGATAAATTATCCGACCGCCAACCGCTCAGATGGCTCTTTATAAAATTGCAGGGAAAAAAACTCAACCCTCGATTATATAGATGGCTTATACAACTGAGGGATTTTATTATAAGCATGAAATATATAAAAGGAAAAGATAACCATATAGCTGATTTCCTGAGCAGGATGAAAATTGATGTGGCATAGGCTTTAGATGACGCCAAGAAACAATACACCCACAAGCTGAAGATACACACAAACACATCCCTATTCTCGAAACTACAGTGAATCGCTTTAAAACACAAATCATTCTTACAAAAATCATAGACTACGAAATAAAACATAATAAAAAAATAATTTATATTGACTCTAACAACCTTAAAGAAGAACCTGAAAATAATTTTACTACATATATAGATAAAGGGAAAATCGGAATGTTTACAGAACTGAGCGACCACGAATGTAATACCCTACAACTGATGATGATGAAAATATAACTATTCGAAGGCAACAATAATGTAAAATTCGTAAGATGCACGTTTAATGCTAAAGACATAGAAACTGAAGAGGAAGTATTTAGGGGAATCGAAAGATACCATAAAAATGAAACGGGTCACTCAAGTACTAGTGAAGATTATGAGGGGTTGAAGAGATTAATATATTTTCCTAAGCTATGTAAAAAAAATCGTAAATCATTTTTTTTTTCCTTAATTTCCCCTTTGTTTGTATTTTCTATCTAATTCTAGACATTTTATACATTTTTTGTTTTTGGGTGATAATTTTAAAAAAGAAAAAGGAAAAAACAAATATTTGTTGTAATATATATACAATGGCGTTGTTTCGTGTTTGTAATCGTTATATTCTGATCGGTATTATAAGGCGTTAGGTGTTATCTACTGGTCTTTTTCGTTGAAGCCGCCTGGTTTTCGTCAGTTCCTCTATTGGTAGGTTGTTCATGTCTTTGTTTGAGTGGGCTGCCAGCTTTATATGGTGGTTTCTGCTAATTGTTTTTATTTCGTCGATAACCATTGGTATGCCAACGCTGTCGTGAATGTCGTCGTTACGGATGTACCAGTCTGCATTCATTATTGTTCTCAGAATTTTTGATTGTTGCCTTTGAATGATTTCAATGTTTGTCGCTTTGGCAGTGCCCCATAGTTGGATGCCGTAGGTCCAGATTGGTTTTATTATAGATTTGTAAATTAGTAATTTGTTGTCAGTAGATAGCGTTGAGTTCTTTGATAGTAGCCAATATAGTTGTCGAAATTTATTTTTTATTTGGTCTCGTTTTTTTTCTATGTGGTTCTTCCATGTGAGTTTGCTGTCGATGTACATTCCTAAGTATTTAGCTGCGTTTACATTTGGAATGTTTGTTTGATTGAGTTGCAGGGTTTGTGGTTGGTATTTTGTTCTGGTTGTATAGATGACTTGGACCGTTTTTTGTTCGTTAATTTTTATCTTCCATTTTTCGAACCAATTTGTCATTTCATTTATTATTCGTTGCATTTTTGATATAGCTGCTGTCAGGTTTGTATTAGAGTATAGGATAACAGTGTCGTCTGCGAATGTGGCGATCATCGATGATTCGTCTTTGGGGATTGGTATGTCACCTGTATATACATTGTAGAGTAGTGGTCCTAAAACTGTTCCCTGTGGGATTCCGGCTCTGATTTGTCTTAGCGTCGATTGGCTGTCTTTATATTTTACATAGAAGTGCCGTCCTGTTATGTAGCTTTTTAGGATATTATATAGTGGTTGCGGAAGTTGATGATACAGCTTGTGCAATAGTCCTGCGTGCCAGACTTTGTCAAAAGCTTTTTCGATGTCAAGGAAGATTCTCTACGCAGATCGTTATAGATATTTTGGGTCACTCTGTGAACTTGTTCGATCGTAGAGTGTTTTTGTCTGAATCCGAATTGGTGGTCTGGAATAGTGTGCTGATCGACAAGTAATGGTTGTATTCTCGTGTATAGCAGCTTTTCGAAGATTTTACTTAATATAGGTAACAGACTGATAGGTCTGTAGGATGTCGTTTTAGATAAGTCTTTTCCTGGTTTTGGTATCGCTATTATTTCTGCGATTTTCCATAAAATTGGGAAATGTTGCGTTAGTAGAATGTAGTTAAATAATCTGCACAAGAGATTTATGGCTTCGTCCGGCAGTTCTTCGATGATTGTGCCAGTTAGTTGGTCATATCCTGGTGATTTATTTTTTTAAGTTTGTATTGTATGGTTTGCCGTATTTCCGCGGGTGTTATATTTTTTATAGTGTAGTTTGTTGTTCGGATTGTGTTAGCTGGTAACCTATTATTACTTGTCGAGTGATGTGTGAATGTTGCTTCGAAATGGTCAGCTAAGAGCGTAGATTTTTCCGCGTCCGTTCTTGCCAGTGTTGTCGGTTTTTTTCAGTGGTTTGTTGGTGTTTCATAGCTGATGTTCTTAGCTTTGAGTAGGTTTTTTAGGTTTATTTTATTGTGCGCTTGTAGGTTTTTCTAGTTTATTGTTTGTTTTGTCATCAGGGTACTTGTTATTTGCCATATTTTGCGGAGTTTTTTTTCTCGTTAATTAGTTTTTTGATATGCGCTGGCGTGTACTTTTGGTATGATCTTGAACATGGGGTGGGTGTCGATATGTATAAGGCTTCATTGATTGTATCGTTGATATAAATAATAGTTTGTTCGATGATTTCCGGTGAGTTGAAGTGGATTTGTGTGTTAAGGGTTTTTCTTATATATTCGCGGAAGGCTTCCCAGTCTGTTTTTTTGTTGTACATTCTGCGGCTAGATTTTATTCTATCGATGTTCGTGTTGTAGTCAATTTGAATAGGTGAGTGGTCCGATGACAGGTCAAGTTTCGATTTGATTTGGAGCGAGGTTTCGTTAATGTTACGAGTTATGCAGAAGTCTATTAGATCTGGTGTTTTATTGGGATCTGCTGGCCAGTAAGTTGGTTCTCCAGTGCTTAAGTGTTTCGCTTTCGTTTTACGCATCGCATTATATAGGTTTTTGCCTTTCGTGGTAGTGGTTCTTGACCCCCATATCGTGTTCTTTGTGTTAAAATCTCCCGCGACAAGAAATCGGTGACCGAGTGATTTTAAGTATATTACATATTGGTCGCATGTTATTTTGTGTCTAGGTGGGCTATATAATGCGGCTATGTTTATTGGTCCAATGTTGTCTTTTATTTCAATGATTGTTGATTGTATATGGTCTGTTTTATAGTGGTCAAGCTCTGTATATTTTAACTTCTCTTTTATTAGTATGGCTGCTCCTCCACGTCTTGATCCGCTGGGGTGGTTTGTGGTCAGTAGCTTGTATCCGTGTATTTTTATTCTATGATCGTTAGTCAAGTGTGTTTCCGCTATGAGTGCAATGTCAACGAGATTATCATATAGAAATTGTGTTAGTTCTGGTATGTGGCTGCTTATGCCGTTGGCGTTCCATGCTATAATTCTCAGTTTACTGTCCATGTTGGTTTTT
The DNA here is from genome assembly GCA_037044495.1 of Stegana nigrithorax. Taxonomy (NCBI): domain Eukaryota; kingdom Metazoa; phylum Arthropoda; class Insecta; order Diptera; family Drosophilidae; genus Stegana; species Stegana nigrithorax. Next base: position 12,258 of record JBAMBQ010003700.1, read on the forward strand.
TAGTAAGCTTTGGTTTGGTAAGAGCATGGTTATTAGTTTAACAAGTTGGTTTCATTGGAGTCTTTTACCATATTTTGTAGTTCTTTTACTTCGTGATGTTACTCGTTTGGCATGTTTGTGTGGGTTTGGTGTTGGTTGTTTAGGTTTTGTATTGCCTCTTACTTGTTGGGCATAGGTTAGTTCTGGTTGCCTTTTTATATTTTTACTTGTGTTTGTCAGTTCTTTAATTTGTGTGGGGTGTTGGTTGTTATGGTTTGGGTAAATCGTTGGATTTTTAAGGTTTTGTATATCTCACAGCCTTTGTAGTTAGCGGTGTGGTTTCCGCCACATAAAGCGCATTTAGTTTGGCCGTCAGTTGTGGACATTTCACAGATTTTTGTTTCATGTTTTCCCGCGCATTTGACACATATAGGATCTCTAGTACAGAAGTTTTTTTTCGGTTTTTTTTCGGTTTATCAGGGTTTCGATTTAACGAGGTTTAAAAAGGAAAAATACGGAATAATGGGATTTTTACATTTCAGTTGATTTTCACATAATGTTTAACTTTATTAGAACTAAATAACACAATTTACATATGTATTTACATCTTATACTACTACTTATGAAATTAATATAAAAATTTGGTTGTTTAGTTCCTCAAATTTGCTTTTCAAACGACAAGCAATAACTTATATGTTGTGAATTGTACCCAGGGACAACAAATGTGTTTTGGGAGGAGAATTTGTGTGCAATTGTTTTTGTGTGCGAGCAAGCTTGCGACCGTTTGGTGAACCGATATTAAAGGAAGCCACTCATTATAAGATCGATTGTGCAATTTTTTCTTCAATTGCCATCGGTTTGACGTGACGTCAATATGGCAAATAGATGATGGTGCTGATCAAGCCTTGAGAGGACTTGATGCTTTAAATGTGGCCTTACGCGATTCCTTAGCTTATTCAGGTGTTATTGTGTGAATTGAATGAGAAAACCAAACGAAATTGGCCAGACACATGTGATAATAAAAAATGTTTCACAAATTTCTTTCGCAGTGCAAAATTATTCATCAAAATATAACTGTAAGTAATGCAGCGCACGTCACCACAGTCTTTTACATGATGACCGTTCGTTGTCTACTTCACACCTTCATACGTCAGACTACAATCGAGATACAAAGATAAAATACATACAAAGTCCAATGGATGCAGCGATGAGTGCTCTCTCATCGAATGAGTTTTCGAAGTTTTGCAAATTTCTTCTTACGATGACCGCCACTGTCTTAGACAAATGGGGGAATCAAATAAATTGCTGATTATTGCTTGATTCTGGTTCAAATGCTTCTTTCGTCTCCGAATCATATGTTCAGCACCTCGGTTTGCCACGTTGCAGAATATCGGCTTCTAGCTTGTTAGCGTGCAATGCCGGCATTATTCGTGGTCATTTATATTTTACAAATTATTCAAGGCAAAGTGGAACGGCTTTTAATATAAATGCCTAAATTCTGAAAAATATAACATCACAACTGTCTTTGCAATCGATCGAGTGCTCCTCTGCAGGAATGGAATTTATTTCTAAATTGCCATTTTCCGATCCGACATTCACACTATCCGTTTCGATAGATGTGCTAATAGGATCGGACCCACTTTGGAATATATTCACCGGTGAACGTCAAAAGTTTCGAGAAAATATGCCTAATGCGATAAATAGCATTTTCGGAAGGGTTATACCCGGTCAATGCATCAGTGAAAAGCTGACCTTAATTGGCGCCAGTCATCATGCGCTAGCTGACATTGACAACCTTTTTTGATACTTTATGGAAATTGAGAATGTGAAACCTACCATAAGCAAAATCGACCAAGCAGACGGTATCGTTTGGTGCAAAAATGAAAATGCTTCAATTGAACATTATCGGTTATTTACAGCGACGTATGGACTTGCATCATCACCATTTACCGCTACAGGTTCAGACAGAATTAATTAACTTCTTAAGCTTAAATCACAGCTAATTGAACTATTAGCCTGTGCCAACTTTAAATTACAAAAATGGTGTCCACACTGACAACAGTTGCTTGATACATTACCCAGTGAGCTATGTGAGCATCAACCGACGGAATTCGACTCTGAAAGGACAGTTTCGTGTGTTAAACTACTTAGGTTACATTGGAACCCTGAATCAGTCGAATTCGAAAAAGCAATAAGCACAACTGACGTAAAATACAACGCACCAACAAAACGTAGTATGCTGTCGGCGACGGCAAAAATCTTCGACCCTCTCAGGTTAATGTTGCCTAGTGTAGTGCTATTCAAAATACTGCCTCAAGAATTGGACTAGATTTGGATGATAAACTGTCAGCAGCATTGACTTACCGCTGGAACAAATATGTGCGCAAGCTACTTAGCCGCACTAATGTCGGGGTACCTCAGCACATATTTCCTTTTTGCACCTTTATTGAACTTCACGGATTTGCAGATGCCTTAACCGTAGCATACTCTGCCGCCGTTTACAACAGTGCAAAGTTGTTTGACGAATTCAACATAGTAAAGCTCATCGCTTCAAAAACCAAGGTTGTCCCTTTGAAGCCGGTATCCATTTCGCGCTTAGAACTAAGTGCGGCTCATTTATTAACAAAATTAATTGTATCAATCAACACCTCTCTCAACTTGCGCATTCCAAATACTTCATGTTGGAGTGATTCTGAGATTGTACTACATTGGCTTTCATCGCAACCTCGTAGATGGACTCCGTTCGCTTGCAATCGCACGGCAGACATTCTAGATATTTGCAGAGATTTTAAGTTCTGAAGTTCTAAATAGCAAATTTGTGACTTTTAGAAAATATAGATTTGTTAGAAAAGGTGGTAGTATCCTTATCTCAGTTAGATCGTCCCTCTGTGCTTATTTAGTGGATATTCCGTTTCCTAACAATATTGAGTTTATCTGAGTTATAACATCACTTGGTAACTCTTATTTATTTGCAACTTGTTCTTATATTCCGCCTTCTTCTGTTGATACTGTTCAAGCAGACTTTATAAAAACAAGTCGTTCCTTTCTTCATAGCACTGACTATTTATTGGTCATGGGAGATTCTAATCTTCTTCTAGTGTCGTGGCAACTTTCTGATCTATCAAATTGTACCTGCAACTTCGTGTTCATTTATTGATTCAATTCACTTGAGCAAAATACGAGTAACGAATAATAACGAATTTTAAAATGTTGTGTAAGTTACACCTGGTTACTACTGATTGTTCCACTGATTAAGTAGATCCACTACCACTGAAGACAGTTATCACCCCACACTTCAGCTTGAGCCCATTTGCAGTGTCCGTCTCTTTGGCAACCCACTGAAAAAGTTGTCAAGACTTTTTATTTCATAAAAACTAATTTTGATAGGTTGTCTTTTACTTTCCAATACAGATTGGTCAGTTATGAATTCTATGGGTGATACTGAACAGGCTCTCTAGTTTTTTTTAATACGACTTTATACAAACATTTGAATAATTATATACCGAAACTCAGAGTTACTCAACAGTTAAATAGGCCACCGCGACTTAGCTCGCTTAAAAAATAAAAAAAAAAAACGATTTTTTATAAAATTTAAATGATCAGATCGGACGGTTGATAATGCAAATTATGTTGTCGCGGGTTATAATTTTCGCCACATGAGTCATTCCTGTTATTTTTCATATTTATTATAAGTAAAATCAAAAATTAAACGGGAACCGAGATCCTTTTATAATATCATTAATTCCAAACGTAGGTGTAATACTTTTCCATCTGTAATGAAACTTGATAATGTTGAAAGTTTTAATCATTGTGACGAAGCTTTATACCCAGTTTAAGAGCAGATTATTCTTATACAATTATTTTTCCTGTCATTGAGGAGATCCTACTCGGCTCCTATTTAAGTTCGATCAAACATTCGTTTTCAGCTGGCCCTGATAATATTCCAAGTAGTGTATCAAGGTACATACTGTGCAGACACATTAGTTTTTCCTTTTAATGTGTTATTCAAACTCTCGCTGGGGACTTCATCTGTCCCGTCGGTGTGGAAGGAATCTTTCATTTTTCCGCAATATACAAAATCCTGAAGGAACACATATCCACTGATTTAGCGCTTACTTCTTTTGATTCTTGTCTCTTAGGTCGGCAAAGGGATGTTATCTAAGGTTTTCTAAAGCTTTTGATAGTGTCTGTCATTCATTATTTCTAGGAAAACTTACCAAGTTTTGTCTTTCTTCCAGTCTTGTAATATGGATTGATTTAAACTCTAGGACCCAAAAACTAAAGTTAAATGGCTGTGTCTCTAAAAATATTTTGGCTTACTCTGGTGATCTTCAAAATAAGTTGAGTTTAATGGCTATGTCTCTAAAAATATTTTTGTCTTCTATGGTGTCCCTTAAGGTAGCCATTTAAGCCCTGTGCTCTTTAACATTTTTATAAATGATCTTTCATCAGTTATTAGGCACTCACTCGTGCTTATGTTCGCTTATGCTGTAAAACTATTTTTTTATTTTGATTCTCTTCCTCATTAGAGTCTTCTTCAAGAAGACCTCAATCTGCTTTCCAAATGGAGTAATGAAAATTTTCTTTAGCTAAATTGTGAAAAATGTAAAGTAATGTCTTTTAATCGTAGCAACCCATCGTTATATACCTACTCTTTAAATGGTTCTACTTAAACACATGTTAACGAATTTAAGGACTTAGGTGTTTTAATGAGCCCGAAACATAACTTTAGTTCTCACATTCTCATGATTACTAATAAATCTAGAGGTGTTCTTGGCTTTATTAAGAGATGGGCTAAAGAGTTTAATGATCCTTACACCACAAAGCAGCTTTTCACTTCATTGGTTCGTCTGATTTTAGAATATGCTTCATGTATTTGGAATCCCCAACTCATAAAATATTCTGACCGTATTGAATCGGTCCAAAAACAATTTTTGCTTTTTGCGTTGCAAGGATTAATCTGGAATCCCGCAATTTGTATCCCTTCATACCATTGCCGCCTTAAATCTTGCTACTTTAGTTAGTCGGGGGTCCGTGTTAAAAATTTTCTTCATACCCTGATAAACGGTAATGTCAATTCGCCTTATCTCCTCGGGAAAGTAATTTTTAGCGTGCCTTCGCGTTCAACTAGATATTATTTGCCCATTAGACTAAACAATGCACGATCATCTTTCTTACTGCATGATCCCTTTTATGTTATGTGTTTTGCTTATAACTCTAACTACCACTCATTTTGCAACGTAGCCTCTTCTTTCATTTTAAAATCTTTTTTTGCTCGTAGATTTAATGAAACTAAATACAATTAGATACTTATCTTTACTATATATAGTTGTAATAATTTTAATTTAGTTGTAGTAATTAGTTTTTATAATTTATAAGTATATTTGTCAGTAGATAAAGCAGCTGTTGCTGTCTGCGTAGATGTTGTGGTAGCGCACTACCAAACAAGAGGTTTTACGAAACCAGACCTAGTGTCTCCACACACAGCTCCACAGCTACGACCGATAATCATCAACAGCTGCTTTATCTACTTCACAAAGATGATTATTACTAGAAGATTATAAAAACTAATAATTTTTTTTTTTTTTTACACAGCTTCCCGATCTCGCGAGATATTGGATCGT
>JBAMBQ010003701.1:0-17474 GCA_037044495.1 Stegana nigrithorax
AATTATGACAATTAGCAGTAACTACCACATGGAGGTGAACCCATCTGACGCCGGTATATACGACCGCGTCGTTGTGATAGACCTAATCAAGCAAGTAGCGCAGACCAATCAGATTCTGGTTGTTGGTCAGCGTGAATTCCGAGTAATCGTGCTTTCCGATGCTGACCAGCTCTCTAAAGATGCACAGCACGCATTGCGTCGTACCATGGAGAAGTATGTAGCGTCGTGTCGCATTATTTTAGCAGTTAACTCAACGGCTCGCGTTATTCCCGCTATACGGTCCCGTTGTCTAGGAATACGAGTCTCAGCACCTACAGTAAACGAGATGAGCAGTATTTTGCAAAGTACATGCAAGCGTGAGAATCTAACGCTACCACCCGAGCTGGCTTTACGCATTATCGAGAAGTCTGAGAGGAATCTGCGGCGCGCTCTGCTTATGCTTGAAGTATGCAAAGTACAACAGTATCCCTTCACTGCGCAACAGAAAGTCACCGATCTGGATTGGCAACATTTTTTACGCGATACTGCGAATCAAATTGTCCAAGAACCAACACCGGCCAACCTGGAAAAAGTTCGCGATCGCTTGTATGAAGTTCTATCGCAGGGAGTCCCGCCTGATATCGTTATCCGTTGTCTATCACAACAACTGGTGCAGAACTGCGACATGCCCATTAAGGCAAAGACTTTCGAATTCGCGGCGCTGCACGAGCATCGCATGCGCAACGGTTCAAAGCACATTTTCCACCTGGAAGCTTTTGTTGCACAGTTCATGGACATATACACCAAACATATTACGGAGTCCGCGATCATCCAGGATGAGTTTTAGATTTTTAATTTTATATATAAATAAATTTTTTATTTTTTTTTTTTTCGTTTTCCGATAATACATTGAAATAAAGAGTTGTGCGGTATATTTACTTCTTAGCAGTTCTAATTTCGTCCTCAGTAACGCGCAACACAGATTCTACATATTTTTTGATGGTTTCTTGCAGACGCACATGTGCGAATTTGTACTCAAGGTGTTCGGTCCCATTAAGCTTGAGGCCATACAGAAGCACGTCCAGTGTGTTGACTGGCAGAGCCAATGGCGGATTGTGAACTGCGATCGAATGTTTGAAACTAAAATATTCGCTGCCGGCACCAAGCATGCCTTCAATAATCTCTGAAGCCAGTTCGGTCGCCTCCAGTAAGCGGTTATGCTGCACAAACAATCTTAATAGTTCATTGCAATTGCTTGCCTTGTAATCGTTGTAAAGCCATTGCGGCACAAATTTATTCAACGTCAGCAACTTGTTCACAATCGTTTTGCGTATCTGCGTCGAATCTGGCAACTCGTTCTCTAATACCAACTTTTGCAGCAAAGCCCATGCCGTGTCCGTGGCTTTGTTGCGATACGGCAGATCTAAAAGAATACAAGGTACGATATAAAAACTGTTTGAAAATAGAAGTAAAGCCAAGTTAACGCAACCTGTTAATTCGTTATCTTGCAACCAGGACCAGGCTTCTTTTCCCTTCTCATCCGATGCGCGTACACAGGCGACTGTCAAACTATCAAAGATAGCTATAGGCGAAACGTCAAAGTTCTTGGCCAAGTTGAGGCCGGACGAGAATAGACCACAGCTCGCCAGCAAATATGAGAGCTCTTGGGCACTTGCATTCATATAGGAGTGTACTTCACTGCGATGGTAAGAGAGTTCCAGTAATGCCTGCGCATGCAATAACTCACGCCGCACATCCTCTAGTTTAAGTACAATCACCTCCTGTGAATTGTCATCGATAGTTAAATCGGAATTGGGTGCGCTCACGATGGTTTCATTGTTGATGATCGGTTTCACAATCCAACGGTACCGTTCATCGATTAGTTCCATTGCATTAATGCAAATAAGGAGCGCCGTGCATCGCTTCTTCAGTGCATCTGGCAAATCGGCTTCAATTTTAAATCTCATAGACTGTTCATACATGATGGCAGATGCTGTGAAATATCAAATATTTTAAACATCAAAATACCTTTCGCTGGACAAATGTCTAATTACCTTTACGCATATTTCCTTTGTTAACATGGTAGGCATAGAGAAACTCGTAGGCTCCGTTTCGTGCCATCGTTAATGAACGAGCACGTGTCTCAACGATATTTTCCAAATCGTCAGACACACCCGTATATGGGAAATCCCTTAAAAAATCGAGACGTTTGCGCTCAAACAATGTGATAACCAATTGGCGTAAGCAATCCTTACGCCTCGAGGCATCCGCGTTGTTTATGAGCGATTGATAGGCCTCCTCGTAATGCTGCAGCTGCAAGTGATTGTTGAAAACAATCGTCTGGAACATAGGCATATGTGGGTCGTCTGTATTTAACTGGCCCATGGCTACTTGAGCAAGAGCAATTATGAAATTCTTAGCATGGTACTGCTCAAAGAGTTGTATGACTTTAAGAAAGTATAACCCAGTCGCCTGGATGTTGATCTCTTTATTGAGTGAAATGTTGATCATGTTCTGGCCAGTCATGCTTTGCAGACTATTATATAATTCGGTGCCGCGCAGTATATGTTCAAACAGAAACTTCTCCTTCAATACGCCTTCGCTTGACTGCACAAAATAACTGTAAGCCTTCTGAGTTTCACCACAGTCCAGCAATGACACAGCCAGTATGAATTGTCCTGTGCGTAAAAATGGATTATTATAAAATCATTCGCGAACATAATGCATGGCACACAATTACTTGAGTTGATGTTCCATTCGCACCAAGTGGAGAGCATGCGTACATAGTCCTGTATAATAACGTGCTGACAGGTGCCGAAGAGCCACTCGCCGAAAGTGAAGTTAAAGCCACAAACCCAGCTGAAAAGTTACACAAGTAGTGATGGGGAAGCAGTGTCAGCACGACATTGTACTTACATAAGTTTCTTAACGAAAAAGGCAAGCGGCAGCAGCGTATGCTGCAAGGTGTTCTTTTCCAAGGATTGACCAACGGTCACGAGCATGGCCAACGCTGAATACAGGCCTTTCGACTGTAAAAACAGTTGCAGCAATGTCGCATTGTCATTCTGCTTGTCGTAGCCGAAATAAACACGATTCGATTCATGCAGCAACTGCGAACGATAAAGTCGCTGCAACGACGACTCCCTGTAAGAAGAAAGATACATAGGTAGTTGATAAACAACGCATCTTAATAGTGTACTTTAGCTTACAAAGTTGCTGGCGTGCTAAGATTAACAGTCGTATTAGCGATCCAAACCATGATAGAATACGCTTGGAAGTACACAATAGTGTCTGGCATATACTTGGTGTCTAACGCATGCTCCTCGTTAGCTGAGACCGCATGCGTATTGATTGCGATTTGTTCAAGTATCAAAAGATTGCGGCTTAAAGCATAACTATAAAGACAGAATAAGTTTAATATTGACCATATTAATTCAAATTTTGAACCTACCGAATCATTGTGGTTTGTTTAATGGTGTCCGACAGAATCGACAGGCCATAATCGCTGCCACAGAGCGCACCCAACGACATAAGAACTTTAGTAGAATGCGAGAGTTCTGGAAAATAAGGCATGCCTGAGTTGACGAACGATGTATGTGAAATAATGCATTGCTTCTTACCAGAATGTGTCTGCGGTTCCATACTTTCATCCGGCTCCAACATGCCCAGCATGTTATGCAGCAAGTCGATGGCGCCACAAATGTCCTTTATTTCATGCAGCCGTTGACAAAGTTCGGCAAGAATTTTAAGCGGCAGAATTTGTATTTCACCTTTGCCGGAGAGAATGTCACTTGTTAATTTCGAAACAAGCATCGAAGGTTTTTCTAACTGATACATCTGCTTCTCTAGATCCAATTTTATCTTTTCGGGTAGCCATTGCTCGATTTTAGCCAAAAGCGTTACAAGATGCACCAAAGATGAGAGTGATGATTGGTTGCCTTGAAAACACTTGCTCACAATGCCATAGTCAACGTAGTCGCCTAACAGCATTAGATGCTCAAGCATATCGCATGGACGTAGCAGACTAAATGTTTGCTTGCGCACGATACACACGCCGTCCATAGTATCTAACACTACGATGCCCGCAGGTTCCTTATACTTGAGACTGTACTGTTCGCAGCATGAATAAAAGCGTTCCCACATACGTGTTGCTACTTCCAAGTACTCTTCGTCGCTGACAACGAATTCCTTCATTTCGTTTTGAATTTCATCCTCCACGGCTTGGCACACTTGCTCCTTTAACATGGCTGTTGTCAGCGGCTTCACTTCAAACAGCATATTCACGCGACGAAACATCTGCAATAAAAATAGAGTTACCGTTGCAAATGCATCTACCCTATCCCAAGTGAAATGAATCATATCCCACTAAATGGTACTGACGTATAATGCTTTTGAGATCACACTTGTTTCAAATTTTCCTGGCTGGAATATGTAGGAACAGTAGGTTTCCTTAGGATCAACACCCTGCTCGATTGCCAGTATATAGCGGTCTGGCAGCGGTTCCTGAGCAGCTGAAATCCAATACATGCCCATGTAATCTTTAATAGCGAAACTTGAGACTCCATTGTTCCAAAGCGCCCAAATACGGTCCTCTGAAGCACCAAAATCGACTAACTCGGTTTGCGGCGCTGGTATACTTCGGCCTAGTTCAAGTTTGAAATTATTTGCATTGCGTTCATCGGCAGACGTCACAATGTCAATGCAAGCAAATTCTGCAGAGGACGCATACAACATGTAAATGCAGTAACTGAAATCGTTGATTTTGCGTAACGCACAATTTTGAGGTCTATCAGACGGTTCGGTATTATCATTTAGGCAGCTCATTTCGCAAACCGGCTGCAAGGTATCCATTGACCAAAGACGCAATTCATCGCTGTTGTAGAGAGCAAGCAGGTAGGTGCCATCATCTATGTGGCTAAAGCCCAGAGAGATGGCGCTATTATTATCATCTGTTTTACCTGATAGCGCATCTGTTATGTTAGTTAAAAATCGTGGCATCGCGTTAGCTTTCTTCAATTCGTGCATCACCACTTTGTTGGTACTAGTGTTAGTATTGCTTTTGTTCATCATGTAAACCATTAGTTTCGCTTGGTAGGCCAAAGCGAAGTATGATTCGCTGCTATTTTTTGCCATGTAACAGGTGGCTGCATGAGGCAGTTGTTGCTGCAAGATACTATTTCCGTCGATTGTGTGATATGTGCTGGGATCATTGAGGGATGCGCTAGAGTTTATATTACGGAAAATAGAGTGTGAATGTGAGCCGCTAAAAATGCCATTTGTATCTGTGGTGCTCGAAGACCGGCTGCTGCTGGTTGTGCTGGCGCGTTGGTTGTTAAGTCTTTCGTCCATGTTGATGCCATTATTCGACTTCGGGTCCACATTATGAGGAAATGAGAGCTGGTGTAAGCTGCTCACAGTTGCAACCAATATTGTTATACTATGCTCATGCTCAGTTATTGAAACGGCCAGCACAGTAGTGTCTGTAAATCGCATCCGCACCTTGTTTTTGGTTAGGTTCAGATCCAGGCTAATCTCAACTAATTCGAGCACATCTTGATAAGCACGCCTGCAAAAAGCATGAAAGTAGCAAAAGTAGTGATAAACAAAGGATGTATGTTTGAAGTCGTCTTCTCACCAGTATATAAAACGATTTCGATTATGTGAGTACTTCAAATTTTTAAAGCAATATCCTCCCGACTTTTCTGATGTTTTTATGTCTTGAAGCGTATGCTGAGTGCCGGTATTTATTTCGACATCCGTCCAATCTTCCGAATTTACATTGCTGGGCAACACTTCACGATAAATTAGGCTTAACTCCATTATATTTCTTAACTTTCAAAATGCATTTGTTGTTTAGAAAATATATATTTATTATAGTTTCAATGGTCCACCAATCTTAATGGTTATTTTGGCGGCACGGTGAGGTTGGTGACTAGTGTTTACTAATTCTAAAAACTTTTTATTTATTTAGCGAGGCAATTTTTACAAATTTACCAGCACTTGATAAAGGCACATTTTTTTGTTTTATGTTGTTTATGTTTAGGGTTCTGTTTATTCCGGCTGTTGTAGGTTTAAGATGACAGAGTCTGAAGATAAAAGCAAAATTCTGATATGCCTGCCAGGCCAACGGTTGTGCAAAATTGATGGTAATGTTATATCTGGTACGGGAACTTATGAACTTAACGGCTACATTCATGCTTCAAAATCTGGTGTGGTGCATGTCGATGATTCAGACGAAACAGAGAACGTAAGCGAAAAAGAATATTAGAATACTGATAAATAACTAAAAATGTTGCTTTAAATAGGTTAAAGTAATCAACGTGCAGAAACCTGGTAGCCGCTTGGTCATTCCGGCTATTGGAGATGTGGTTTCAGCTCGGGCGCTCGTTACTAATCCGCGTTTTGTAAAGTGCGCCGTCTTCGGCGTGGGAGACACATTGTTGGAATGCAGCTATCGTGGGCTACTACGTAAAGAAGATGTACGCGAGACAGAAAAAGATCGCGTCGATATTTACAAGTGCTTTAAACCTGGCGACATATTTTTAGCCCGTGTACTGAATCAGATGGAACAGTCGTTTCTGTTGAGTACCGCTGAAAACGAATTGGGCGTTGTGGTTGCATATGCTAGTGAAAATCGTCACAGCCGGGTGCCCATGGTGCCAGTGGGCTGGGAAGAGATGCAGTGTCCACAGACGCTGATCAAGGAGCCGCGAAAAGTGGCTAAAGTAATACCTGAAAGCTCATTTAAAAAAGTAGAATAAAGAAGTATTTTAGAACCCAAAATAGGGTCTCTACTAATGTGGGTAGATTTCAGTGCTGAAGAAGAATTCTGGTTCTTCCGATTTGACGTTTGCTTGTAATTTGTTTGTGTAAGCAAAACCAAAATTGGGAAAATAAATGAGGAAAATTTCGAAAGCGAGCCAACTCTTGCACGAAGCATAGAGTTATCAGAGCCACTCATTAGCCACTGCAAGTGAGCCGAATGTGCTTATAAATAATAATATATATAATGTAAACTAATAGAAAATGTCTTGATGTGCCGAAAAAGTGGATCAACAAGTCTCAGACCCAAATTGTCTGTCCGGCCTGAGGTACAATTTTGCTTCAAAACCCATGTGAAATTGATGGCTACCCTATTTTAAATGGAAAGTGTTGTTGCTTTTCTTCTTCTTTCATAACCACCAAAAACCGTATGGGAAAGTATACAAATGCAACTCCGAGACGACAAGCGGACAGACGTTTTCGTCAGATTGACTTGGTTTTTATATTTATATAAATACATTTGTGTGGTTTATTTTGATAATTATTTGCTTTAATGCTTTGACATTGGGCATAACGTGGGTGGTTCTTAAAATTTTGTAAAGTGTTTGCTATCGAAAGAAAACCATAACAATGTCCGAAAAATCAAAAGGTGACGTGTCGTCGACGTCTCCGGCGCGAGTTGTGAAAAATCCACTTTTGAGCGCATCTGTGACTGGTCTTACATTTGACGATTTTCCTAACAAACCGCAATTGTTGCCAGCTGCTCCGCCCGTCGTACATGCGCTAACAGCGCACACAACTCCAGCACTTATTGCAGGCATATCTGTGAATCGTGGTAAGTGCGCATACATACACAGGTTCTTATTGTTTCCTTAGTTCACCTGTTGCATTCACCCGCTCTAATCAGAACTAGCTCATCTTAACATCGAGGTTGTTTTGATTTGTTTGTGTTTATTTTTAACAAATATAGGCAAAACACTTAAATACAAAGATAGTACAAATTCGTATTGAACGACTTTCGTTAGAAAGTGCCATTTAAATGACAATAATTATTACATACTACGTGTTGAATGTGAGCGATATGTGGGCAATTCCAACGATACTTTGCGTCGGCGGCAACACCACACAATGGACGCGACTATGAGCACTATAAGTAGCAGTAAAAGTATGGCGCCCAATGCAATCGCAGCAATCGATGCCTCCGACAAATAAATGTCGCGCACGTCGATATTTTGGACTCGCTGATTGCCAGCAGTATCATAGGCAACTAACGAAACTTTGGGCTCACAACACGTTGCCATATAGCTGGCTTTAAGTGGCTCTGCCGAGCCAACCGTGTAGGAATTGCGATAAAACAAACCCTCGGCCGGCGTCGTTTGCAAACGCATAATTCCCGATTGCCAATCCTGTGCGGTAATATCCAAAGTCCAGAAACGTTCTGCACAGCTCAGTGCTTCCGCGGCAACGTAATCACAACGATTGCCAAACGTCCAAGTCAGCGTAGGCGCTGTCACATCCTAGCAGAAGGCAAAAAATAAAAAAAACATCCGTAAATATTTGAATGCATCTGCATTCAACGCAAAGGGCGTTGTTTGTTGTTTTTTGAGTTTACCTCAGCTTCAATGGAGTTCAAAACTTTAAGAACAATTGATAAAGATGTGGTTTCTTTGCCGTGAGTAGTAAACGTGATTCTATCGGTGGTGCCTTGCGGCGTACCGGCTGGCACTAGCACGGTCACGCTGACCACAACCGTTTCATAAGGACCTAGCTGAAGACTGTTTTTTTTTTTTTTTTGAACAAAGTAAATTGTTAATTTTGCATTTTAAAACTTTAATAACAATCTCAAATGTAGTGCAGTGCTTACCTTTGCGGCGTTAGACGCAGTAAAAAACGACGCTCGTCAGTTACTTGTATATTGTGATAGACGGCATCACAGCGCGAGTTCGTCACTTCGAACAACAATTGGCCCGTCGTGCCCGGTGTCACAAGCAGCTGTGATTTTGCGCCCATTTCGATTTTCGTACTGCAACGTTGCAACAGGTTTGCGTTGGCACGTTGATGTTGACTGCTAAATTCAGGCATAGTTATATTTTGTATACCGGTATCGGTGTTGCTATGCACCTCCGTTTCGGAGAATGTTTCCACTTCCGTTTTGGGTTTCGAGTTCGGCTCATCATCATCATCTTTAGGAAACTTTAAACCCGCATGAGTCGTTACATTCTTTGCTACTTCGGTGCTATTGTTGTTCGCTTGCAAGCGCGTCGGGTATATTAAATTTCCAGTTGTGAAATAAGACTCGAAGCGTTTGATGACATCGCCTAGGATAGAGCAAAGCAGTTCGTATTATTTTACTTTACATATGTACGTACGAATGCTCTCCGAGTGACGATCATTTCATGTACGCTGACATATGCCCGAATTGATGACGTTAAATAATCAAGCCAATTAAAGGGTGAAGGTTAATATGTTATCACCGCATAACGTACAAACACTATACATATATGTTTTCCTATGTGATTATTTATAAAAAAAAAGTATGTACTATGTGGCTTATCGGGCGATGGGTGGATCGTCTTAATGCTGAACGTCAATATTTTACATTTGCGTTTTTAATTTTAATGAATCGGGATAGTCGGTCTGCTAAGCACAGCTGAAATATTTTTGTTTTTTAATTAACTGAACTTACCCAGAAAAGTGTCGGCTTTGCGTTCGGCTCTCAAGAAGACGTTATAATTCCTTTCGGCTTGTTCAAGTGACGGTGTAAGCTTTAACTTAAAAGTGGTTGATTTACGTAATTTGTTCAGTGGTACGTAGGCATCCAGACTATTTTTGTCATCTTCTCGGCCGTCGTGCAATTTGAATTTGACCATTTTTTTCAAATTTATCTCTGCAGGGTTATATATTTAACACAAACTTATTTTGAATACTTAACTATTGTGAATGGACAAATTATCTTCTTCTTATGCTGCGATTTGTCTCATTCAGCTGTTGTTGTTTTTTCTTGTTGTTGTGGTTTTGACAGCAAGCAGCTGATTGATTTTTGTTTTAATTAAATTTTTGTTTTGTGTAAATGTTTATTCACTCAAATGGCAGCGTAAAGTAAACACAGTAATGGACAATAACAAATTCAAACTACGAAAAACCACTTAAGCTTAGTCAGTCGTTTTAAATACAAAACAAAAAAATAAAAATAAACAAAAACAACAAATTTATATAAATAAAAATAAATATGAAATAACGCAATACGTCATCTCGACTGAATCTTCAAAGTAATCTCTTTTAGAAAGTGGCAACATTTCGAATAGTTTTTATGTCGGTTTCTTTTTGCTCATTTTGTTGTTCGTGCGTTGAAGTCCGAATGTTTTTATTTGACGTTACTTTATCAATTTGACGATTGCGTGCAGCATACTGCTGGGACAATGTTATTGATGTCTAAAAAAGAATCAAGTGTTTGTGTTATTTATAAGCGACAAAAACAAAAAGAGTTCCGTGTAGAACAAATTCTTATCTGTTTTGTGAACTGTTTCAAACAATAAAATACATTTTTGATTCTTCTTAAAGAACACCGAATATGTTGAACTTGTATTGATTAGTAACAAGTCGAATGTCTATTTAAAACAACTGTAAGTTGCTTTGAAAAATAATTTTTCACATAGTTAAACTACTAATAAAATATATTAGATATATGTACGTATATATTCATACTCGATTCAATTTCACAATTGCGCTTTAATCGTGTAAAATAAAATTACTGACATATTGCCCTATACCGTCAAATCTTCAGGGAGCTCTGCGTTTTTTCTATTTATAAGTAATTATTGGACGGCTTATCTATCGAAACCGTTTCTTAATATAAACTCAAATTTGTACAGAAAATACTTTGTAATGCAGCTTTCATATACACTTATTTTACATAAACTAATAATTTTCCATGTTAATCTAATTCATTAACTTTGATTCTGATTGGGAATAAATGTCAGTTTTTGTTGAGTTAAGTATTGATTCATATGCATGGTGTGAAGTTGTAAGCGCGTGTGAGAGAAAGTGGTAGAATGGAGTGTTGGAGAATTCGAAAAAAATCATTGCATACTTACGGGCAGCGACGACGATATCGCCAAGGCACGTGCACTTTGGACTAGAGAAATTTCACAAAGTAGGGTTGTTTTATTGCAAACAAAAGCAAAGCAGTTTGTGTGCGCTTCATTTGAACACTTACATCTAAGCACATATAATTAAAAAAGAAAACCTTTAGCACTACAATAAACATTTACGATAACATATATATTTTATTACCAAATTAAAAATACGAGCCTAAAACAACAAAAAACCACAAAACACTTAAGGCAACGAACAAAGGTGGTGATCTAACATATACTTGTTCGATTACTCACAAGTAAAGCCGTGCCATCTAAAATGTATATACATTAACCTATATACATATATTTTTCTACATATATAACGATAAACATTAATAACTAAAATGTTTAATAATTTGATGCATTCAAACCCGAAGTCGTTACGCGTCTTAACACTTTTTCATTAATAATGGCTACGCAGTGTTGTGATTCGTCTTTTCAGTGAATACTTTGCATTATATTTACTATGTAACCTGCAAGTCAAATTGAAAGTAACAGGGTGCTAAGGATCACAAGGAAATTGTTAGTTGAAAAAAAAAAAATAAATAAATAAATTAAAAAAAAAAAAAAATAATAGAATAAAAATAAAACCAAAGCAGTGTATCCTGCATAGTTTGGTCAGATAAAAGTCAAAACTGGGGAAAAATCTTAAGATTGAGGAAAAATTTTGCAGATTATAATCCTAACATGTTTGAAATATCAGGATCGCAAGAGATGCGAAATTATAGGATTAGTTTTTTATAATATTTTGTTATTGCATTTGTGTTGCATAACAGACCCAAGTCAAATATGGTTTGAATTCTGATTTTATTCACAGGAGAGATTACGTTGTAAAACCAACATCATCCGATAAAGTTTTTAGAATTTGCAACTTATAGAAGAGTATTCTGCAGCGTCTATCCTAATTAATTCTGCTTTATAAAAAGACATATTGACGCGACTTTGTATTATAAGGCATTGGTTGGTCAAGCCAGCAGATAAAAAGATCGTGAGATTAAAAAAATAAACTCGTGTTCGTCTCTCGTTTTTAGCACACTTATTTTGTTTAATTTCATTCTTTGTTTGTTGCTTCTTCAAAATCAGCCTATTGAAGCTTTCTAGATTGATTAACTCCAAATAAGTTAAGGTTCCCTTGCGTTCTGATAGCCAAAGTTGGCTAATTGTTTTTCTAAACGCTTCACTAACTACATATGTTATGGGTTATACGTTTTTTCTTCAGTAATTGTGCAAATGCAGATTATAAATAAATTAATTACAACAACTACAACTAATAATAATATTATCATTATTATTATTATTATTATTATTTGTTTTTTTTTTTTTTTTTTTTGCTTTGCCACGGTCTGTATTCGCAATTAAAGCTTTGTTAAGTGTTTTTTTTGCTTGTGGTTTTAGATAATGTGTTAGTTAGCAAGTTAAACGTACATAAACATACACAAACTTAAAGTCAATCAAACTATCAATTAAATAGCAATTATCTCAATACGTATGCATATGCATATGACACTAACCACCGCTCGGTGTTGAGAGCGTTGCGCGTTGCATTGGTGTATCGATTTTCAAATGTAGACTGGACATCGTCGTGTCCACGTTCACATCCAACTCTTGCGATCCGCGATAAGCATCGGCGATTAGAGTCAACTGTAAATAGTCACAAAGATAAACAGTGCATTAATGCAAGTAAAGTGTACAATAGTTTTTTTTTATTTTTTTACTTCTTTCTAAACTTATGCATATACAATAGGTAAAATGACACGACGTGTACGTCTGTATGGCCGATTACCTGCAAGTAGCCATAGGTGTGAATGTGTGTACATTTTTAGCTAAGTATCTCTTTGCGCATGCGTAGACAGCCAACAGAGTCGCCTCACATTTCCACCCATAACCTACTTTTGCAGCAGTTGTGCTTTGTTGTCATGCGTGCCATACGCCCCCGACCTGTTGGCATCTCTCCCATCAGCTATTCTGTGAGCAAGCGTGTCTAAGATTTCGGTCTATTGTCAATGCCTTTGCACGCTTGTAACACAAAACCTATGCATTAACGCAAAATATAATCCACAAATTTCTTACTTTTGGACTTTGGTGAACTAATTCTTCAAGCGGCTCCATATCCAACCTCGTTGTCTACTGTAAAGTCTATTTAGTTTCATTGGTGTTTGTTTGCAATAGAAAAGGAAGCGCTAATGGTGAAGGGAGTGCCTCACTGACTGACTGACTGACTGACAAATGCCCTACATTTTAGGGAAAAAGTTAAAGTGTCAAAAACATGAACCTCCCATTTCCCCATCAAATTAATCAACCCTACTGTAAAAATGTATATATTTTTCTATACCAACTAAGGCTAGATTAAGCAATTTAATGATTGTCCCACATAGGGACAGATTTTAAATAAAAGATATATAAGAAAAAAAAAAAAAAACATGAACAGCTCGTCATCTGATAATGCTCGACTGGTAACATGGGGCTCATACTTACAGTTTCGCCATCTATCGCTTGTGCATGCTTGCTGCCAACAATGTGTATAATTTCGCCGCCGGAACGGATCGCTACCTCACCCAGTATGCCGCCCACTGTGTCCTCTGTCTCATTTTCATTGCCTGCATGGTCGCCATACCAGAGCAGAAATAGCTGTGCAGTGTACAATCAGAAGTTGTATTAGTAAACTGCGAATGCCAATGGTCCAATGGGCCATCGGGCGAGTCGACTGTAGGTGGCGCAGCGTGGAACATATACATACCCGTATGCGCTTCTTGAGCAATGTGATGGCCGCATCCTGCACAAGTTCTGTGTGCGGCGGTATCGTTGCTGTCGATACGAACACGGCGCTGTCATAGGGCACTAACTCGGCAGCGTGTAGTACACCAATGAAGGCGTTGGTGCCACCCTCGCGCTCCTTCGTGCTGTTTAAGCCGGCGAGGAACTCTTGAGTGTTGTTGAAGCTAAATGCTGATGGTGGGTCTGCACAAATTAAAAACAAATAAAAAAAAAAAAACAAAAAGTTATACACAAATAAGTGAAAAGGCTAAAAGTCTGAGCCACTATAAATGTGATTCTCTTTTTACGCGGTATGCTGAGACCAAAAAAGAAAAACTGCCTATGCGGTCGTCTATTGCGTAAAACATAAAATCCACGTAAAAAAAGGATCTGCTGCACTGATCTGATCTCGCACGCTCACCCAAGTCATTCAGCGTCACCAGCACGATTTTAATGTTGATGCTCTTGTCCTGCAAAGCGTCGTTGTAGAGTGCCTTTGTCTTCTCGAGCGTGGACGCAGCTGGATCGACGATGACTGCCAGTGGCATGCGTATGTAGACATCCTTTATGTAGTTGCGCAGCTGCTCCGGCAGCAGCTCTGGCCGTGCACTTGACGGACTGATGTTATTCAGCTGTTTACCCGCTGGCCGTAGACTTGTTTGCACATTGCCGCCAATCGCTGTGGCAGTGGCTGCAGCTGGCGTGGGCGCTTGCGTTGGCGTTAGCGAATTCTCGCTAGGCGATTCGGTCGTCAAAGTCGTTTCGACAGCCGGCGTTTCCGCTGCAAAGCCAGCACGCGGCCCAAGGCCAATACGTTTGCGCGGCTGCAGATGCTGCTGCTCCATGCTGCCGCCAGCGTTCGACTCGTGCGTCTCATCGTAGTAATACTCTTCGTCGGTGTTGGTCTGCGCCTGCGGCAGTGACGGCTGCAGCGGCTTGTGCTGATGCCGCTGCGGCAGGCTATTTTCCGCACTGACGCTGGCGTATATCTCGTGATTAACCTTGATCGCATGCCGATTGGCGTACGGACCATAGTCCTCCTCAATGTAGTCGGAGTTGGCCTCTTCGGCGCTGATGCGATTACGTTGTGCTGCCGCTATTGTCGTCGCCACAGGTGTCGGGATCGTTGTCGTCGTCATGTTGGCGGCCATCGTTCTGATCGTAGTCGCGGTCGTTTGTTCAATGCCGCTGGCATTGTCGTCATGGTAATACTCGGGAGAATGCTGCTCCGTTGAGTTTTGCACATTTGTGTCGAACATTTCGTCGGTCATTTCGGTGGCTGCGTCATCGTTAACGTCGGCGACTGTTTCGTTTTTATTTGACTGTGCTGCTGTGCCGCGTGTTTTTGCCGCCTGTAAATTTGGCTCGGTTTGATCCAGCGGCACTTCGCGCTCTATGCTATTGCGATGGGCCTCAGCGTCAATCTGTTCTTGGAGTATTGCGGTGTCAAATGTATCGTCATTTGCGCTGCCGCCTTCACTCGGTGACATATTCGCTGTGTCTTGCTCGCTACTGTAATCCGCGGCGGCGACTGCTGCGATCAGCATTAGAGATAAACTGATTTGCAGTAGCTGCAGTTTTCTCAACTTCTCAGCCATCTTTCGCTGCACTAAAGGCTGCAGTTTGTTGGTTACCTTTTGCGTATACTCTGATCGCACTTGGGCTTTGATCTTCTTTGTTTCCCTTTTGCGTTTATGATGGCTTAGCTTAGCTTTGCCTTAAGCAAATTTGTTACTTTCAAAATGCTTTGTGGCTTTTTCTGCCTAAGGAATAATAAAGGAATAATAATATTTTTTTTTATTAATTGATTAATATGGCAAGCGGCGGCAGCAGTGACGGCGGCGCAGTTGTGCGCGCTTTTGTGCTGTGCGATTGATGGTTTTGTTTGTTTTATGCCAATCACGTGCTAACAAAAAAGGCGAAAAAGGCAACAAAAGCACGCAACGAACACGATTCAAATCAGTGCCTGGCGTGACTGTGTGTGTGTGTGTGTGTGTGTGTGTGCACATCTACGCGCGCGCATTGTAAAAATTTATGTTAATGACAATTGACGCTCTGAGTTTGAGATGTGCACGCATAAAACTCCCACTCCATTATTTGGTAGCTGGCTTTGTTGTTGTTGTTGTTGTTGCCAGTGTTTTCTTCTTCTCTTATTATTTTCTTATTATTATTGTTTTGATTTTTTTCTTGGGATTTTTTTTTTTTTTTTGTATAATTTTGTTAGTGCTTTGCTTTAAACAAATGAAAACAATAAAAACATGAAATGGTCAAGGTTTTGAAGATAACTTGTTATTGCAGCAAAAGCGGTAGCAGCAGCACAAAAACAAAAAAACCAAAAAAAAAAAAAAAAAAACATTCCAAACAACGTAGAAAATAACACAAAAAAACTAAGCAAAATCGTTAACAGCAACAACAACAACAGCAACGCGATCATCATCAACAAAAATACAAAAAACAAAAACAAAAAAAAATAAAAAGAAAAAAAAAATTTGTATGGAATAACGACGAAAATGTGGCTGCGGCAACATTAGCAGCGGCAGGTAGACAGACAGATATTGAAATTGAAAAACAGCCAACGGCTAAATTTGTTGAAATCTTCTTCTAATCATCGGACTCCAAAATGTACGCGTATGCAAAAAAGAATACAAAAAACTTTGAAGAAAAAAAAAATTAAAAAAAAAAAACATCAGCTATAATAAAAACAAGTAGAAACTTCAACGTTGGTTCAAACGAAGCTCTTACGTGTATCATACATATACCCTTGGGGAATGTGATGTGTTTTTTATATTTAGATTAACTAAATTCAACTAAATTCGAGTAGCTGAAGAGTAAAAAAATGTGTATATACAATATGTATGAAAAAAAAAAAAAAACAACCAAAAAAAAACACATTTTTCCACCAGAACAGGTATTTGAATGATTAATGATAGTATGTGGCTCGGATATATGCTGCATATATGCTTATACAACTTAACATCGTAAATCTGTAGTAAGAAGAAGAAGAAGAAGTCAATGTGTAAAAATTTTTTTTTGTTAAGTTGCTTTAAAATGTAGCAGACGGCCCCGTGCATAATACAATTATTAGAATTTAAAGTTCAGTACTAATCAGTACGGTAGGGACACACACCGCATGCATGGCATGTACAATAGAAATTAAATGAACACAAATTAGCCCAGCCTATGTTGTTGTTTGTACATACAATATGACATGACTGTACATACGATTTGCATTATGAAAGTTAAGTGCAAGCTCAGTACTGCAAACGCTCAATATAACGAACATTTTGTTTGTGTTGAAAGATTCGTATACTTTATATGTATAGATATAATAGAGAACGTATTTCATTTTTTTTTTATGGCTTTAATTTATCAAACAGTAATTGATTTGTAATGACTGCTTCTCTTTCTATTTGTCAGTAATAAGATTTACAAAAACAAATTGGCTAATATTTACCATTTTTTGAAAAAATGATTTTTAACGCAACGAACGAATTCATTATATCGAGTTTGAACTGTATTAAGTTAACGATTTTTTTTCTGTTTTTTTTTTTTGTTTTTTTGTTTTTTTTGAATATTGTCACACTTTAATAACTTAAGCACTGCGCTTCACACAAATATTTTACAATGCAACAGTGTAAAGTCTTAAAGCATTGCCAAATTTTTGCAATATTTCATATATTTTTTTGAAATCTTGAATGTTCATTTGTTAGAAGTAAAATATGGCGGACAATATTCAATGTTTTCTCAGGAATTATTTTGACAAAGTTTTGTGTTTAAATGCAAAAAAATGATTACTTGATCTATTTTGCTCATTTTATTTGTAATTTTATTTTTTTTTTGTTT
>JBAMBQ010003703.1:0-10470 GCA_037044495.1 Stegana nigrithorax
AATTTTTAAAAAATATAAAAAAATCATTTTAATAATGCATTAAATATAACATAAATAAATAATTAAAACAAAAACTAAAACCAAGCGACCCAATAGAAAAAAAAAAAATAAAACGCTAGAAATTATAAAACAATATAAGCCACATTAACAATCTGTGCCAATCGTATACTAAGCCAAGAATATATCAAAATATTAAGAAAAGCCTACGAACTGAGTTGAACAATCAAAACCAAAATCGCAATAAAATTATTATGAACAATTTTACAAAAACCAAAAAAAAAAAAAAAAAAAGAAAAAAAAACGAAGAAAAAACCCAATTCAGTATAAGCGAATAAAATCAAAATAAAATAAAATGTTAATTATGAAAGTGGCTGCATCAGCGCCAACTTACTCTTGTCCAAAGTAAACGAATTCAACCCGAATCATAACGAACCAATTTGCGCATGAGGGGCTCACTCGTCTATCTAGCAATATTTTCAATGTATTTGTGTGTTCGAAATGAAAGCGAAACGAAATGAAATGCAGCGTTGAAGCAAAAGGACACAAGACTAGCAGTTCACGTCGGAATCATGCGAATGGCTGCAGTCGCAGCAGCCCACGAATGCAGCAACCTCAATTGCATATCTTATAGGCCACTACATGCACACTTGTGTGTGTGTGTGTGTGCGAGTGTGCTGTAATGAATTTACATAATTTTTGCGATATTACAGAAATTCCGCAGATTCATTTTATTTCTGGTTTATTATTATATTTTATATTTTTTCATATTTTTTACTTTTTCTTTATTTCTTTTTCTTCTCATATTGGCCATATGCTGTACACTATTATGCCTTGCAGCATTTCACTGTGGCTGTCTGCCTTGCTACGCTCAAGCAAGGACTCGTTTGCGCACAATGCAAATAATGAAAGCTTGTAAAGAGCGAATTCTTTGCGAATCAAGTATATAATAAAAGCCATAGCTCTTCACTGGAATAAACAGCTGCAATTTTAAAGGTCTCCCCTTATTGCGTATATTCGAAATCATATCTTCAAAAACTTATGTTACTATTTGCTATGTTGGCAGAGATGCAGCCGATGTTATTTCATTGCAAAACCATAATCAAACCAAGACTTGCCAAAGTACTAGGTTCACGTTTACGTGATAGTACTGCACTCGTGACAAAATTCTTACCGTGCTGTATGCGCGCTGCGTGCCACGGCTGCCATTCGACACGACTCGGCGTCAGCTCTAGTTATGTAATAAAATATTTGTTTTTATATATGCAGTCCGTTTGGTTGTCTGTTATTAAACATTTTTATGACTACCATTTCAAAAGTAAATCAAAAAGAAGCAAAGCAAAAGTATTAATCAAAAATTTATATGCAAAACCACACAACACAATTTTGATTGCTCGGTTCCTTTTTAACTAAAGTCAATTTACTACAAATAAAATATTAGTTTGCATATGAAATATACAATATAATTATATATATTTAGTATATAACGAAATAATTTTATTCTGCAACGATTGCATGTTTCCTCTTTTTCTTTAAATACTCATAACTGAATGCCTCTAACAAAACTGAGTATCCTTCACTCAAATGGTGATTGGATCGCTGCTGGCCCCATGGCCACAAGAAAGCAATGCAATGCATTCGCAGCAAGCAAATATCTGATTCTGATTCTGATTCTCATAATGATCGGTTTTAAATACAGCACAAATGTCAGAAAGCACGCAAACAAGCGAAATCAAATTCGAAAACTGGGTGAAGGGTATTGCAATATGCATACAAGCTTCGGCCTAGCTGAAGTACAGAGTACAGTCAATGCAATTCTACTTAGCACTTTACGATATGCGATGATTCATTTTGCACGTTTTTTACGATATTTACGAATAAATATATACCAAATGCTACAACTACAACTAAATAAATAGATCCTATGCATATACTACTACTGAATATGTACTTTGTAGTCAGTATGCCAGCCAATCAGTCAGTCACTGAGTCACTCAGTCGGTCAGTCGATCGGTCGGTCAGTTCGTCTAGGCTCAACACTCGCTCGCTTATGCACTTGCATTTGCAGCCAACGCGTCGCGTAAGTAAAGACGTTATCCACGTCGGTCAGACAGTCTGTCGACGACACAGAGAATACACTGCAATTGGCACAGATAATGGGCGCAAGAAAATACAGAAAAAAAAAAAGAAAAGAAAAATAAAATAAAAACTTACTTCAAACACAAAAGTATTATATACAACAAGAAAAAAAAAAAATACGAAAAAAAAGGGAAAAAAAACAGCAAACCGTTTGAATGAACACATTAACAAAATAACAATTATAAATAATAATTAAAATGCAAACTATCTACAACAACGATTTAACACATGTGAAAAGAAATCAGAACGTTAAACGTTTTTCAATTCGTTGTATGCGTATCTGATTTTTCAATATAAAAGCAATTTCTTCTGTTTTTTTTATTAATTTGTATATTTTTTGTTTTATTTTGGTTTAAGTGATTTTTGATTTGTTTACTTTTAATTTTGTATGTGTCAAATGTGTATGATTCTCTTAATTTTCTTCAACCTGTTTCTTTTCTTCTTCTTCTTCTCGTTCTTTTACAGTGGCGACCACAAGCAATAGTATTTGAAATAGTTACCGATAAGAAATTCGATATAATCATTATGTTATTCATTGGTTTGAACATGTTCACCATGACACTCGATCGTTATGATGCATCGGACACATATAACGCTGTCCTTGACTATCTAAATGCGATATTCGTAGTTATTTTCAGTTCCGAATGTCTATTAAAAATATTCGCTTTACGATATCACTATTTTATTGAGCCATGGAATTTATTTGATGTAGTAGTTGTCATTTTATCCATCTTAGGTAAGTAAAACAAACAAACAAACAAACAAACAAAAAATTCAAACAGAAAATCTTAATAAATAAAAAACAAACAAACAAGTTAAACAAAAACAATATACGTTTCAACATCAATTATGAAAGCAAAATTGAAATCAAAGCCAAAAACAAAATTTAAATTTCAATCAAAGCCAACCCAATCCAACCGAACCATAACCCAACATCCACTCCAATCCTTATGTAAATTGTAAAAAAAAAACAAACATCTTTAAAAAATAACAACATTCTAGCTAAGCTCTGCTCGTGCCTTTCTTTGCAACTTACAATTGCATATTCCTACTATTACTCTCTCGTTTTATCTTTCATACTCGCTCTGTCTCTCTCTCTCTCTCTTGCTATTTATATTCCAACTTTACTTTTATACTCTCTAAATCCCTCTGTAACTAATTCCATACATGTATATTATGCGCGCTCTCACGCTGAATATCCCGTTTGCATATTTCTATGATTTCGTAAATTAAATTGTTAATTATTGATTAATTGATTGATTGATTGCATAATTGCTAATTAAACCAAATTTGTTGTTGTGTAATACAATTTTAAAAAATTAATTAATTAAAAAAACAAAAAATAAAACGGTAAATAAATTTTACGTGTTGCGTTATATAAACACGGGTGGCTTTACTTTTCGTACATACTGTGCGCGCATAAATGCCATTTACGTTATATAACCAACTCAGTGTTGTGCTTAAGTATCCCGTAACTAACTAATTAAATAAGCTATGTTCTGTTCAATCTCAGTTGTTAGTTTTTTCTTTCTTTTTGCTTTTATAAAATTTAATATTTATTTTGCATGTAAGCAAAAGTGGCTTTTAAAATATTTTTTCATTTATTGTTTTAATTATTTTAAATCATTTAAATTTTGTACACTAAAAAAGTATTGTAATTTGTTCAATAAATTGAATTTAATAAGTTTCTGTAGTTAATTTGTAAAAATTGTGCATTCGTTTATTTAATTTTTATGTTAATTTATTTGAGACGTGTGTATAAGTCTTTTTAATTGTTGTTGTATTGGTGGCTATTTGATGTTGTAATTTGTTGTCGTTACATTGCTATTATTATTTTTTTATTATTAAGCGCAGTTAAAAATTATACAATACAATATTTAGTAACCTATCAACAGTTTGCTTAGTAAAACGTAATAAATTAATTAATGCAAAATTCGTAATTAAGGTAATTATTACTTGAAATGTTGCGTAAATAATTAGGCACATGTAATTTATGCCAAAATTAAGTTCAACCCTATTTGTAATATTAAAAATATTGAAGTATTGAAGTATTGAAACTTTTGATATATTCTCGAGCATAATTTCAAGTTAAAACATGTCATGGCATATGTGTTTTGGCGTAAGGTAAATTGATATTAAAGAACACCTAACGCAAACTGTTTAAAGGTTGGAACAACGGTTTCCATAAATTTTTCAGTTTTATTTTAATAATTTCAGTTGTGTTTAGTTTGCAGCAGGACAGTGAAATAATTAACGAAATTTACTACGCATACGTAAGCACAAAATAAGTTGTTTAATTTATGAAATGCAAAATGAAACCAAATAACAAACTTAACACAATTACAATCAGGAAACTTGGCTAAACAAGAAAAAAAGAAATAAAAATTATTTTACTATCAAACGCATAAAACGGCAACAACTTCAAATGTTTGTAAAAGGAAATTTAAAATTAAAACGAAAACCCAAACTGAAACCGTTTAAATGTACGTCAACGTTTTCGTCTACAAAAGATGGCTTAAAATATGCTTTACTACATTAATTTGCAGCAGATGGCTTCCTTTTTACACAATTTTAAAGCGTCTTCAGCATTGCGAAAATTGCTTTCAAAATGTAAAAAGGATGTTCAACTAAACGGCAAAGAAAACTTCGAAATTTCTGCTGCGCTTTTTGATTTTATAAAACCGAAAATATGAAGAAACCAACAAAATTCTATTTTATCTATAGATATATATATTATTAAAATGGTATGGGTAAATGGCACTCAGTGCTGTACAAAATGGCTTTGCTACCTGACGTAAGAAAACTATTTCTATATTTTTATCTAATTTTAAACTAATGTCCCAATGCTGCTAAAACCTCGCAATAGGCATTTACAAGCAAATGGTCCAATGCTTTTCAAACTATTTTAAGCTAACCTCACACGCCAAACCTAACTGTGCGCCAATTGCCAATGCTTTTTCAACTAATTATGTTACTAACAACTAAGCTGTCACAATGTTAAACAAAAACAAGAACAAAACAATAAGTTTCAACAATTACTGGCTTGCTTACCTAAGTCTTAATGTTTTATTAAGGTTATTCTTTTACGTTCCGTTTCGCTTCTTTGAGCTGCTTTTGTGCGTTCACAACACAAATTGTGCCGCTAGGTGTGCCTTTCTTTATGCCTTAAAGCGTTAACTGTGCGCCAATACTTGCCAGTGTAAGCGCTTTTTTAACAGTTAGTTCTTTTTGTCGTTTAATTATTATTTTCAGTTTTTAAGAAACCAAAAAAAAAAAAAGAAAAATAACGAAAAAAAAAAACAAAAACAAAACTATGCTTTTCAAACTGCTTTTGGTGTAACTATACAGCCGCCCTTTGCCAAACAAATTTGTTATTATATTCTGTGTGATATCCTTACAGTCGAATATATTAATACACGCTTTTTGCTTAAACCAAACAACAAACGAAAGAAAAAAACTACGCTTAAAATTTAAATTGCGAAAGTAAAATAAAAACCAAAACAAAAGAAAACAAAAAAGTAGAGAAAAACTCAAACTAAATAACAAAAGAAACCAAATAAAACCAAGCACGCTAAAGAGAATACCATAAAACCGAAAAAAAGGAAAAATGGCTTACAATATGAAAAGAAAATTGTTGTAAGAACACACACACAAACAAAGGATTCAATCAGAGTTAGGTGTCAATGGGCAGTCCTCGTTGATTGTCAATTGCATAACTCTGTTTGCTTTTGCCCGGTATACGCAATTGGTTCAATAAATGCAATTGCCGTCCAAAATGTTTAGCACACATCTTTATACGACGAATGCATTTAGCCAAAGACATGCGAGCCATGCCACACTCAAAGGCGACATACAATATGAGCAATCCGAACAAAGAAAACGTGAAATGCGAATGAAACGCTTAAGAAAAAGCGAATGCTAAATGCAAAATGCACAATGCACAGAATACGGGGCATTAGCTGAATCTTATTAATGGTTTTAGTCCAATCTACGATGGAGATTATGTACTTTACTATGAACGTAGTACAAACAATCCCCGCCCAAACGTCCAAACATGGCACGTCCGCTCGAGCAACACACACAGCCACAACTGTTACTCGCAACACAGCCAACGTCTCTCAAGCAGAAGTAGTCTTAGTCCAGTATCAGTACCAGAACCAGTTCCAGTACCAAACGTCAGCGTACCTCACACACACACATACACACATACACACACACACACACACACACTTCAACCAACTTAAAATCGAAGCAACTGTAACGCGATCTGCATAAGTAGCTCAATCCATCATCTTCTAACGACGCAGCAGCGTCATCTGGCAGCGACTGCATGTTGGCATAGCGCAAATCGATGGCCAAGCGGCTCACATCTCATAGCCACATTGCGACTTATTACGTTCATCTTATAGTTAAACAATTTATACGCCTGCTTACAAGAAACCGTAAATTTTCACGCCATGCTTCGCTGCTATGCCTCTTATTTATGCGTCGAAGGACGTCTCATTTAGCCATCGGCAGTTGCGCATGTATTTTCGCATGCACTTCTAATGCGCTCTTGGGCTTCATGACCTAAAGCCGATTTAATGCAATAAAATCAAAAAAAAACAAAGAAACAAACTTAACGAACCGTCGCTGCCAATGCTTAACCCATCAGCCACAATAGATCGATCGTGCTCAGAATCCTAGATCGCCATCGATATCAAACCCAAAGACACATTCAGACCATATGTCAAACCAAACCAAACCAAATCAAAGCCGGACCCGTGTGTAGTACGCATTTGTGCACAGTTTAGCGTCATCAAGCGACAGTTCCGCACAAACCCGATCGCTAGCACATTCATTTGCGTCTCACACTGAAATGTACCAATGAACAAGGTAATTGAGCTCAAGCAAATCAAGTTGCATGAAAAAGAAAAAAAAATGATGAAAAAAAAAAAAAAAAAAAAACAAAAAAAACAAAACAAAATGATACACAAATCAAAATCGATCCAAATTGTAATGTTGTCCGATGTAGGTGAGTTATTAACGAGTTTTAGGGATGCAACGACAAACGTTGCCGATGTTTGGTACTAATAATATGCTGCGGATTATCGCTCGCCATTGAATGCATGATCGAACTCATCTTAACAAAAAACAAAAAAAAAAACCAATCAAATTTATTACAAAATTTACAAAAAAAGAAAAAAAAAAAACTTTACGGAAATTCAACAACACAGAGTGTAAGCAAATTAACGGTTAGCTTTCTAGTAGAAGCCTCTTTTAGCTGTTGGCTGTCGACTCACTCTCTCTCTCTCTCTCTCTCCGACAACTTTAACGGCAACAAGAGCAGAGAATAACAACAGCGTCTAGTGAACAGCTTTAGCCAAAGACTAGAACTAACAACAACAACAACAACAAGTAAAAGAAACAACAACAACAAAAGCAACATGATAAGGTTGCTGCCGCTGCTACTGCTGCTGCTAATTGCTACGCCTGCTTCTATGCTACGCCTTTTTACAGCCGTTGCGTTCAAGGATTTTTAGCGTCTGTTAATAATTACGCCAAATATTACTTTTATTTAATGCATATCTGCTCATACTTATGTATCCACATGAAACAACATTTATTTCATATTTATTTTCGTTCAACGTTTCAATATTATCCTACAATACTAATTTCGTTGTAGCTGTACATAGTCTGTTTATTTTTTACAGTGTACAATTTAGCAACGTTGGCTTCTAACACTTTTTAACTTAACATACATATTATACTATATATAAGCGCAAGTGTCCTTACGTATCTCTTTATTTTTACTTGTTCGTATGTATGTAAGTATCTTCGTATGTAACCAAGTATGTGTAAATGTTACTTATGAATTTTCATTTCGTATTTTCTTATTGGCTCACTCACAACTTTTTGTTGGCAAGCTGCAATTAAATTAAGCCCCAACCAAACTGAATTTGACTCCCCTAATGATTGCATTAGCATTTTTATTTACCTATTTTAATTTGCATGTACATGCATATGTATGTGTGTACATCGTTCGAGAGCAACACGGTCATGTTCTCAGAAACATTTAAGAAATTTCATTTTAATTCGGGCTGTAAGCCAGGAGTGCACTTAAACCAGTATACAATTTAAGCTCTTCAAGAGCTCGTGTGCCATTGGCTGTGAACAAATTTTTTTTTATTTTTTAGTTTTGAGTTTTTTTATTTTTTTAAAAACATTTGTGTAAATATATTTGTTGCCATATGTACGTGTATTTTGTGCCTATAGTAAGTAAATATTTGTCTTATATATACCCGTATACCCGTAAATTGTTTGCGTGACCGTGTAATCGTGTGACAAACCTTTAAGCAAACCGAGTATGTAATTGTACTTCAGTTATTGAATTAACGAATTAAGTAACCTACCTATTTGTGTAATCGTAAAGCGTGCGTGTGAAAGTGTGTGCTTATGTACATTATATTTAATTTTTACATAATCTAACTAACCCCACATCAACCCCCTTGAATCCACGTACAGCTTACAGCTACGTCTGAATACGTCTGAACGATCGCAACAACGCGCGATCGCTCATGCGATAGTAATTGATGAAAGCGAGTAAAAAAGAGCAAGATTATTTATTACAAAAAAAAAAAAAAAAGAAAAAAGAAAATAGTAAAAGAAAATTGCTAGTTAGAAAAACGTAAAACAATTTTGTCTCCATATGAATCTCATTCATACAGGTCTTGTACTTAGCGATATTATCGAGAAGTACTTTGTGTCGCCGACGCTGCTGCGTGTTGTGCGTGTGGCAAAAGTCGGCCGTGTGCTGCGTCTGGTCAAGGGCGCCAAGGGTATACGCACGCTGCTGTTCGCGTTGGCCATGTCCCTGCCGGCATTGTTCAACATTTGCCTTCTGCTGTTTCTCGTCATGTTCATCTTTGCGATATTCGGCATGTCGTTCTTTATGCACGTCAAGGAGAAGAGCGGCATCAACGATGTCTACAACTTCAAGACCTTCGGCCAGAGTATGATATTGCTGTTTCAGGTAAGCCCACTCAAGTTCAATTAGCCACAATTCAAACCAATTCAAGGTTTATTTTCGTTGTCTATTGTTGTTGTCGTTGGGTGATGCTGTCACGACGCAGCACTTATAGCCAAATAATGTAAACAAAAAGCAAAGCAAAGAAAAAAAAATACAATAAACCATCGTCACAAAGAATTTGCAAAATTTAAGTATGCATTAGCAAAAGGCAACGGACGAACGTGTGCGCGCAGCCCTGTGCGCATGCGTAGGCGCCGGCCTTTGCCTTTTTTGGCTTCGGCTGCAAAGTGACAGCATCACAATGTTGATTCAAGCTACGGTAGTTGTTGGTAAAAGCTAAATTAGTGCATTTTCTTTTTTTAATATGTGTTTTCTCTATTGTTTTCTGAATTTTTTCATGATTTTATTTTTTAACAATTATTATTTTTTTTTATTTATTCTTTAGGTTACAATAAATTTTTGTATGTATTTGTCCAATAAAAAGACTAAATTTGGAAAAAAAAAATTGCAATTTGTGTTTTCGTGTAATTTTTATATTATATCCAAATACAAACTGTAAACTTATACATGACATATGTGTATACAAATTTTTAGCTCCCTTGTCGTGTTGCATTTGAAATGTTAAATTCATTTCCTTAATTTCCTTACGTTTGCTTATTTTTAAAATATATTTTTTTAATGTGTTTTATCTTCTTTTTTTGTTTTCTTACATAAAAACAAATATTTACAAACGCAAAGTCCCTCTTGTGCATACCGCATATTGCAGGCCTAATTCTATTCTTCAAATTATATGCAATTATCTGGCACTTACTTTCTCCATATGGCAGTCTTCATACGAGTCAAACTAACTACACACTGCCGATTTCTATATTCAAATCAACAATGAAATAAAGTTACCAAATCAGACGCGCTATTTTAGTTTGTGCGCACATACGACTTTGAATTTCGTTCACTATTCAGCTGCAATGGCGCAAACTCCAAGAGTCAGACAGTCAGTTGATTAAATTCTTCTATACATGCTTATATGTATAGTATGTTTTATTATTTGAAATGAATTTTATTTTGTACATTTTTGGTTTTGTTTTCTTTTGTGTTTGTGTTTAATTTTTATTCTTGCTTGCAAGTTTTTGTTCAAACGAAATGTTTTGATCAAAAATTTAAACAAATACAAATCTAATTGAGCTCTTTCAACAATCACCAAAACTATTGTGTAAGATTTCCTCATTCAAGTGCAAAGTAAGAAAATGCTTTGAGCAAACACCGTTAAATGAAGCATTAAATAATAATAAATAAATAATGAATAACGATTTAAGCGAGCGACGAAC
>JBAMBQ010003706.1:0-11188 GCA_037044495.1 Stegana nigrithorax
ACCCAAACTCTGCATTCCACACACACACACACACACACACACACACACACACACACACACACACACACACACACACACACACGCTATGAAAGTATTCCTCTAGGAAAACAACACTCAAAGTCGGCGCAAATGCCATTAAAGCGCATGAAGCCGTAGCCGAGGCAGTCGGCGAAGTCGAAGCCGCAGCCGCAGTCGCAGCCGCGGGCGAATGCGAATGCGAATACGAAGCTCAAAGCCCAAAGCCAGTCAAAACCAAAAACCAAAGCGTGTTGGCTTCTATTATGTCTATGTACGTACACACATGCATATGTGCAAACCTTATACATATGCATACACATATGTGTGACGAACTAAGTATTTACGCTTGTGTGTGACTGTGTTGCCGTTGCCGTTGCTGCTGCTGCTGCTGCTGCTGTTGCTACTTCTGTTGTTGCTGATGTTCTTGTTGGGACAGCACTTAAGTTCTTGCGTTTTGCACGCTTTGCAAAGTTTATTAGACCATTAGCGCGTGGTGGGCACTTTATAGTTGCTGGTGCACACTTGCTGCTGTTGTTGTTGTCGTTGTTGATGTTGCTGTTGTTCACTTAACTCTACATCAGCTTAATGTGCATAACATGACATTGTTTCACACACACGGCACACGCACACACACAGATGCAATGCATTATGCATTATTGACGATGCACATTACTCTCACAATGAATATACAATGAGAATGTAAGACGTCCGATACGAGGCTTTACTGTTTAACAATCATAAACGACTTAAAAACTAATCAGCACCATGAATGTAAGCTGCTGATCATGCTCTGCTTTGCTCATTGCGTGCTCGGAACTGCACATACATATATATATGATTCATTTCTGCTAGCCCTTACATTTGTGATCATTCTCAGGGAGAATGCCGAGATGGGAAGTGTGTTCAGTTACTGGCAAGTGCCATTCGATCGATAGTGGGTCCGTGGTTTCTCCGCTTGCATGGGGGCCACGTATGCTTTGTTGGAATTCCGTAATCGGGATATTTGTGCCGGTACTTAGAGCGATGATTGGTGATGATAACAAGGCTTCACAGTACAGCTTAGTGTAGGTACAGTAAGTCTCAGTGCGGTGCTCAGAGCAAGGCCCATTACTCAAATGTCGTATTAACGGCTCCACTAGAGAATCGCCACCGCTTATGTGTTACGTACTATGTACTGTGTGTTGGATATTGTTTGTGTGTGTGTAAGAGTGTGTGTGTGTGTGTGTGTGTGTGTGCTGCAACAAAACTCAACAGTCAGCCACTATTTAAGATTAAAGAAGATCCTTATTTATTACACTAAATATTATGTAAGGGCGTTTACGATGCGCAGCGACAGCCGACAGCAGACAACCGACAACCGAACCTTGACAGCTGTGCAGCATGCCAGCGTCAGACAACATGCATCGACTTAATGCAGGCAGCCAAGCAGACGTTGATTTATGTAGCGTCCCCATCAGATGCCAAAACCAATCAGGAGGAGCGATGGAAACTCTTCTCTTGAGCAGAAAACGTCTGCCACCAACGCATTTTCCACAATGCGCCATGCCCCGGCCCCGGCCCCGACCCCGCCACGCCAAGGTTTGCAGTCTGTGTAGGTGTTGTGTTGTTTTCCTGTTTTTGTTTTTTTTCTGCTTTTTTTCTTTCTTGTTTATTGTTTAGTCGTATATATTTTGTTTTTAATGTGCTACTTGATGGCAATCAAATCGATATGGGGTCATGTAAGTGCAACATTGTGCCAAGTAAATGTCTGTTCCGCTACACTTGCCAGTTGCACTTGGCAACAAAATGCTGCTGCTCCTGCTGCTGCAGCTGCGGTTGCGGGCAACTTTGTGCAAGGCAAGTAAACGAAGCAGAGAAATGCAAAAACAAAAAGCGCAAAGAGGACAAGAAGAGGAGAAAACCAAGGAACAGCGTCAATTGCACGCATGCCACAATAGTTCATCATTACGATTACATGCTGCGGCATGGAGACTGTTGCTCATTTTTGTCATACTTTTGCTGCCACGACTGCTCTTCGTGCGAATGTTGCTGGCGTGCTGGTGTGGTGTGCTGTGGTGTGGTGTGTTGTGTTGCCGTTGCTGCTAACAACGACAGCGACATAAACACGCCATCGACACTTGCGCTTTATGTGTTTTAGCTGGCCAGCTGTAGTTGCTGCTGCCGTCGCCGTTGCCGCTGCTGTTGCTGGCAACTTTTATTGCGATGCAACAGATTTACTATGGCAACATCAACGTCAACGTCAACGCCGATTTCAATGCAACGTTCATGGCAAAGACTACGATGGCAACAATTTGCGGAAGAATACCAACAGCAGCAACATTTAATTGACTTAACGTGTTTGGGAGCAACATAGCGTCGCATGCCAGCAGTGGCGGCATTCAAACAATCTCTGGCAGCTCAAGCGTTTATTGAGCGGTGATTGAGTAGCTTTTGTGATCAACATTGTTTTGTTTTATTATTGTTGCTGTTGCTGTATCTGTTGCCGTTGCCGTTGTCGGTCGTTGATTGCTGTTGCTTCTGTGCTGTGCTCGGCTGTGCTGTTGATGTTGATTTTGCCATGATCTATTTCACTTATGTATGAAAGTGTTAACGATATGACTTTGGCTGCTATTTGTGTCCGCCTTAGCTGCCGCTGTTGCTGTTGCCTTTGCAGCCGCCATAAAAATTCCATGCACGCGCGCTACAAAGTTATGCGCTTAAGCTTTTAACACTTTGCTGGCCATCATGGGCACTGCCGGCACATACGCAAAGCACACACACACACACACCCGTACACCCATATACAAATACATAACATACATATGTAGATTTGTGTAGCTGCCGCTTAATATGCGCCACTGTGCCGCCATGCAGCCACTCAAAATTGCTGTCACTTTGTTGCAGCGTGTATATCATTTACAAATGCTGACATTGCAAAAGGAAGCGAGAAACAACAACAACAACAATGGCAAAACTGAAACCACAACAACAGTAACGCAATAAAATGCGCAATGTGCACACATCAAAAGATGCAACGCATTCACGCATCATGCAGCATTTTAGTTGCCAGCAACAGCAGCAGCAGCAACAACAACAATGCCCAGTCATAAGCAGATTACAAGCTGCCACTTGAACATGACAACTTAAAGCGCGTCACACAGCGCGAAAACCCAACTAAACCCAATTTTGCATTTCTTTCCTGGTTCGCTTCAGTTTTTATAGTAGGCACGCGGAGCTCTGCATCGCGATTGAATTGATTCAACTGAAATTCTTTTACACACCACGTTCTTCTACGTTATTCACTCTAAATTCAATCCGAATGGCGACTAATCGCGTGAAAAATTCATTCGGCCTTCGACTAAACTTCAGCCACCCGGCAAAAACTTTAGCCAATAACTTCAAACGAAGCGCCGCGGATTGTTTTTTGACTCAGTATTGGGTAGACACGAGGCATAGGCAAGCTTTATTCTTAACAGACGCTGTTACTGTTCCCGGCGCGCTGTTAACCGGCATGAAGACATGCTCGGCTGCTGTTAGGCATTAAGTAACAATTTTATAGTATTGCATACGTGTCTCCTGCGTGGCATGCACAGCTTCTGGTCTGACAAATCAGGTTAGCAGAATGAGCCATTTCGCATAGGCGATTTTTTTAGGTGTATGCAACTTAACGCCGGCTGCTGGCCGACGCTGATGAGGTCAACAACAACAACAACAACCAAAACAACAACGACGACAACAAAGGCAGGCAAAACCTGCGCGTAAAAATGCAATAAATAAAATTAAAAGAAAAACAGAAAAACGAGAAAGCGAAACAATGCAAAAGAAAATGGCAAAGTTTTCAACAAAAATTACGCGTTGTAAACTTATGCGGCAAAATCAATTAGCGCAACGCCTCGCTCACATGCCAGAGAGTCAAGACCAAACATTGCTGCCTGCCTGACTGCTGGCAAGCAAGGCAAGGCGAGCCAGGCAACCAGCCAACCAGCCAACCAGGCAGTTGAGCAGTCGACCAGTCAGCCAGTCAACCAGTCAACCAGTCAACCAGGCAGGCAGGCAGAGAGGCGGGAAGGCAGCCAGCAAGCAAGTGAACAAGTGAACAAGTGGACAAGCAAGCAAGCTAGGAAGGAAGCCAGGAAGGAAGCAAGCAGCGAGTTCATCATTTAGCTGCGCAGTGAAGCGCTTAGCGCGCTCAGTCAGTTATTTTGACCGACGTACGAGGTCCGCCTGAGGCGCAGCTTGCTTGCTGTGATCTTGTAGATCATCAGAGAGCTCATCATCATCAGCATTACCGATGTCGCCGGCGTCATTATGCGTGGCGTACATGTGCGACTACACTTGGCCGCACGAACGGCTCCAGCTGCCACAGACGCCGCAGTCGCAACGCGTTGCGAACTTGTTATGCGGCGCACATCGTCGCGATACTCACGGGCAAGTGGCAACTCGACGTTGTTGTTCTTGTTGTAAATTATAATTACACCTTAACTGCCGTCGCATTTCAT
Source organism: Stegana nigrithorax (assembly GCA_037044495.1). Classification (NCBI taxonomy): domain Eukaryota; kingdom Metazoa; phylum Arthropoda; class Insecta; order Diptera; family Drosophilidae; genus Stegana; species Stegana nigrithorax. The sequence continues at coordinate 4,497 of JBAMBQ010003706.1, forward strand.
GCGCTGCAATTGCTGCCGGTGCCGCAGCCACTGCCGCTGCCGCTGCTGCTGCTGCTTTGTGACTTACAAAACCGGCTTCAGTGGTGGACATGGTTCGTTCTGTCAACTTGACTTTTTGCCAGTATGCCTGCATTGTTGTGGCTGCTGTTGCTGTTGCCGTTGTTGTTGTAGTCGTTGGTATTGTTGTTGTAGTCGTTGGTGTTGTTAATGCTACTTGTGAAATCAATCAGTTGCCATTAGCAAAATCATCGTCACCTGTTGACCATAAATTAATCGCTTAATGTTGACACACACACACAACCTCACAAGCTGCCTGAGACAGACAACTGGGCAGACTGACAGACAGACAGACAGACAGACAACCAGCCAGCTATTGACAATTGGGCGTTGTTGACGGATACCTGACGTCGACTGTGTCCATTTTTGCTAGATTTTGTCTGGCATTTGTTGCATTTACGCGTTTTTTGATTGATTGTTGGCGTTCGTGGAATTAGCGGACTTGTGCATTGCTGCAATGTTACGAGAGACTATGAAGAGAGTGTAAAAGAAGAGCTTCAATGGAGACACGGTCGCCGCTTGAAAAAAGTGTTCGACTAGGAGATGATGAGACGATGTGTAGATAAATTGCGTAAGTTCAGATAGTAAGCGCACGATAAAGATTTGAAGGAAAAGATTGCGGACTCATGGGGACCTCCGAAATGAGATGATTCTATGAGCTTATAGAGTGCGAAAGCGATTGTGACTGGACACCAAAGATGAGTAAACGAAAGGATTAATGGAGTTTGGCATAGATTGAGATCAAAGAGGAAGATTTATATGAGATAGTTTGCTTAATAGAGGAATGCGGTAAGAATGGCTTACGTGGAAGATAAGAAAAGCAAGTTTAAGCAGACGGAAGAAGAGAAAAGAGAGGTAAGAGCCATGTTGGACAGTAAATTTCATTTATAGTTTACTCTGCATGAGGCAATCAAACATCTGCTATATCTTTTCGCCGGAATTGAAAATGATATTCATGCATGAGTAAAAGAATCTTTGATTCACTAATGAGGTCTTTCAAAGCATGGAGGATAGAAGCTCCTAAAACGTTCACTGCTCCTATCTCCACTGAGGCATGGATTGCTCTGGAGGAAGCTCAATCGGATTCCCAACAAAAATATTATCAAGAATTCTTCACTACAATAGAAGAAGATTTTCGGAAGTTTTAACTATTTTATGATTTAGATCGAATTTTATTTACTCCATCAACATTTGATTGTACCATTTCCTAAAGAACAGCAATCCCATCCTTGAATCGACACTCGTGTAAGCAAACTGTCGGAGTAAAATTAAAATATACGATTGAACACATTCCTCAGTGCGAGCAAGCCGTGGCAGCGTAAGCACCTTACCGTGGCAACTGGCAGAAGGTGCAAGAAGTGCGTTGCACTACCAGGCCAGCCCCCAACCAAATCCCGTTTCCGCGTGCCGCCGCCCTCAGCCGCTGGTACATTCATTAATTAAACGCGTACGCAAAATGCGTAGCTTGATTTCTGTGCCTTCACCGCAATGTCGCTGCGAATGGAAGTGGCAATGCGAAAGGGTTGCTGCGCTGCATCCTTGCTCGATGCGACTTCACTTCACCCTACTTGACTCGACTCAACATGGCGCGGCACGACTCGACTTGACTCGACTCGATACCAACGACGCATTTAGCGAATTTTACAAGTGCATAGAAGCGCAAATTAGTCAACTTCCTATTTTTGTTGTTGTTTTCTTTCGAATATTGTATTTTTTTAGTATTTTGCCACACAGGATTTGAAGCTGGCACTTGGTGGCACTGCGTTGCATTGAGTTGTGTTGCGTTGCGTTTGGTAACGCGTCCTTATGTGCAAGCGACGTACTTTCGAGGATACACGTTGCCACACGTTGGCAACAGGAAAAATTTGATCGCTGGGTTGCTCGGGTGCTTGGTGCTTGGTGCTTAGGGCTCGGGGCTCGGGGCTCTGGTGGCGGCAACAACACTTGAGAGTATCAAAGTTGCCTGTTGTCAGTTAGTTGGTAGTATGACTGACGATGGCACGTGGGTGTAACAAGGCGAGAGAGAATAGGGTTAATGCTGTTGTTGTTGTTGTTGCTGATAATACAGAGTATTGTAGAAGAAGCTGCTAAAGAAATGTGTGCTTACGAGGGCGTGGTGAGTGTGTGATGTTGGCAACATCTTCGATGCTCGAAAGTTTAACGAACTCCAAAGTCCGCAACGTTAACAAGAACGCAACAGTAAAACATCAACATCAACAACAGCAGCAGCAGCAGCAGCAGTAGCAGCAGCAGCAGCAACAGCAACAGCAACAGCAACAAAGTGAGGCACGAATGTCACAAGCGATTCTACGGCGTTCCCTTTTTATGTTCATCCTTTTTTTTATGCTTTACAACATTTTTGATTTTTTTTACTTGTTCGTGTGTGTGTTATGTGTAATTTTTACTTTCACCCGAAAGCGTTATGTGCGTCATGTTCAGCTTTTTGTAACCGTGGCAGCATTCTACTAGGGTGCAGTCCCGTCTTCGCTGCCATCGTCACTGTCGTCGTCAACGCTTGTTAGGTGCCCGAGTGCAACCGAGCGGCAACGGCAGCGACACTTGTCCTGATGATGACATTCATGCCCAAGAGCCACTCTTAATAACAACGTGCTACATTCAAGCCAAAAAGAAAAATGAAATAAAATAAAAACAAAAAACGTAAAACATAAAACATAAAACAACAACAACAACAGCAAATACATAGATGAAAAACATAAAAATATAAATGGAATAGGCGTCATGACGATTTCATGTGGCATGCAAAGTTGTTCGTTTCGGTCCGTTTGGACATGAATAAAAGTAAAGTAAAGAATAATAACAACAACAACAAATGCCGAAGAATGGCAATTGCAGCGACGTACGATGACGGTGGCGGCAGCGGCGGCAACGGTTGGCATAAACCGAAAAATAAAAGATGCTTTCATTTGTGAATGTTGTTGCCGTTGTTTGAGTTCATGTTGGTTTTCGTGTTCGTGTTCGTGTTCGCGTTCGCGTTCGTGTTCGCGCTGCTGATGCTTCTGCCGTTGTGCTTATTATTGTTGTTGTCGTTGTTGACGTTTTTTGCTATTGTGTTTGTTGCAAAGATGTGACGATGCAATGACAACAACAGCAACAACAACCGCCACGGTGGCAGCAACAGTAGGAGCAATAACAACGATATAACAATATTTACTGCCTGGTTATTGTTTTTGTTTTTGTTTTCCTTTTTCTTGCACTGTGCCATGTGCTGCATGTGTTATATTGTTATTGCTGCTGTTGCCCATTGTTGTTGCTGCCTTTGCTGTTGCTGTCAACTGGTGTTATTATATAATAATAATAGCAAAAGCAACCATGGCTAGGGCATCCTGGCTCGCATTTAATATTTCGCCCGCTACTACGCATACATTGGCATCGCTCGCCCCCAGCTGCTCCTTGGCTCCCAGCTCCTCCTGTGCAGCGCATTCGCAACTGAACTGAACTGAACTGCATGCAGCTAAGCTCGGCTCGGGCATCTGAGTGCAATGTACTCCTTAGTAAATTCTTTTTCATGTTGTTTTTTTTGTTTGTTTGTTTATTGTTGCATTTTCAGGAGTTTTTTTGCATATTTTTTATTTTGCTCGTTGATGGCTCACTCCCACTTACTTTTAACAACAACAAGCATACATACATACATACAATGCAATAAATAGCACAAATAACAACAACAAACAAAATTATGTACACAAGTAGTGTAGAGTAAATGGGCAACACATCCGACATAACCATGCGGCGAAGAAGTGAAGTTGGGAAATTTCGATTTTTTTCTTCTATGCTGTTGTTGTTGGTTTGGTTGCTTATTGTTTTTGTTTTTATTTGTGATTTGAGTGTTGTAGGGTTGCATAAGAAATTATGCACAAAATGAAAGGCGCTTAAAAGAAATTCAAGGAGATGATGACCCATACTCCACGTCACACATAAAAAGAGGAAAACGAATCAAAAAAATAAATAAAACATACGACGAGTGCACATTGCTGCGACTGTGCACGAGTGAGCTGACTGCATGTGTGCGTGAGAGGTCGAGAGGGTGTCTGAGTCACTGAGTGAGTGAGTGAGTGAGTGAGTGAGTGAGTGGCAACAGATGTAAGTCGACTGTAGGATGTTCAGCTTAAGCGTATCTTGGCAACGTAAGCGCCGAGCGCGAGATGCTACTCTCGGTGACAGCGTTGGCTTCAAAGGAGCTGCTGCTGCCGCGACCGCTGCTGCTGTTGTTATTGTTGTTTTGGTTGTCGCTGGTTGAAAGCAGCAATTGAGTAGTGGCTCTGCTAATGCCACATAACATGAACAAAAACCGATCCCTCAAGACTTACTTGTGGCAATTTGTTTACCAGATGGATGAGGAGAGTACATAGTGGATACTTACATAGGTAGACAATGGGCAATGGAAAGTAGTCGTCTACCGGTTTCTGATGTTTTATTTATTTAACCGGGTTCCTATTGTTCCAAAACTATTTTCAGCTGGACCCTGAAGCTAAACAGTCTAAACAAATAATCTCTGATCTTTCATAACTCCTGATGTCTTATTGCCTTATAAAGAGTCCTGATCTCTGCTGGTTAAAATTACATTAGAAGCCCGCATATTTTGATGCTTCCGCCATTCTTTCGTTATCCGGCCTTATGCCTGAAAAGTGCCCACACCTGCAATTTGTTTCCTTTCGTCTACGATCTGTGAGTCTTTGAACTTTTTGTTAATGACCCCAAGCTAGCTATGACTTATAGCTCGAAAACAGTTGTTGAACTAGCGGAAGTTGTCTCGCCAGTGCAAAGAGAGAAGGTTAAACGTCTTTGCGCCAGTGTTGCCAGCTTAATTTAAGTTGAAACTTTACACAACAAACGCACCTCCACCACAGCCTGTCGCCCCTGTCGCGGCTAAGGATATTCAAACTTATGGCAGCTGAAGTGAATAACTTTGAGTCATGCTCAAATACGGAAGCAACGAAAACAGCAACAACGAATGACAAAACTTGTTTTATAGCTTTTAAATAATTATAAAAGAGTGCAAAATAAAGTGAAATAAAATGAAGTAAAACTTAAATAAATACAAATGTAAAATAAAAAAAGGGGCAACAACAACAACAATAATAACAGCATAACTTCTTTTGCAACTTGCTGCTTGATTTACTTAAAGTCGGCAAAAAAAGGAAAATGCAAAAATGTGAAAATGTAAACGCTCGCTGGGGCTTTTTTCCCCTGTGGGTCTCCTTGTTGGCTTGCTTCGCTTGCCTTGCCTTGGCTGCTGTTTCAAATTAAAGGAAAGGCAAAGAAGTCCTTACAAATTATGCGGAGTGCATGTGTGTATGTTTGACTCTGCTTTTTTCCTTAGCCTGCTGCATTTGTTGTTGCCCATCCGCTGAGGTTGTTCCTGTTGTAGTGCCTTCTTCTTCTTCTTCTTCTTCTTGTTGCTCTCGTAATTGTTGTCGTGCCGCGGCTGGCTGCAAGTTATTGTTGTTGTTATTCTTATTACTGTCGCTGCTGTCCCTGAGGCTGGGAATTGCTCGCTGGCTTCCACGCTTCCATGCATCCATGCATGCCGCATGCAGGCATCAACTCAAGTCGAGGGCAATGACAATGCTACTGCGCCTACGCTGATAAGGACCATGATGCAAAAGATGACGACGTTTGAGGTTGATGAGGATTATGTTGACTTCTTAACGATTTCAGCTTCTGTTACTTATTTTTTTTTTTTTTTTTTTTGTTTAGCTTGCTTTGCCCTAGGCACACGTTCCACACTTGTTGTTGTTCGCGTTGTTGTTGTTGTTGGGGCAGAAGAAAAAGGGAAAACAGAAAGCAACAACAAAAATACAAAATGAAATAAATCTATGCATATGGATAGGGATACGTATGCGGATACGGATGCGGACTTCTCTTGCATTCTTGTGTGAGCCGCTTTAATGATTTCTTGGCGTAGTTATTGTTTTGATTTGTTTGCTGTTGGTTCTGAGAGTGCGCACACACATTAGGGTGCCAGGCTTATAATTTATTTGTTACGCATATACTTATTCCCAGAGCATGTCTGTGCGGCAAGCCGCGTGCGTATGGCAACAGGGAATTCACCTGAGGCAGAAATTCTGTGTTTTCGCTTGGCGAAATGTCATTGACCGGCCCCGGCTTTAATTGTTCTTCAAGTTAACTTTAACTTTATTTTCTTCAAGTTTTTCTGCTTACTTTTGTGTTTTTTTTTTTTTTGCGTTGTTTCATTTAATGTTTCAGTAATGCATATTTACATAAGAATGCATTGAGGAATTCCTGTGTTGTTATATGAATAAAATAAAAACCGCAAACGTTGGCATTCTTGTGCAACATATTGCCATACAAAGAGGTAAACAATCAAAATTGCCAAAAGCAGGCGAACGTCGAAAAAAGCGCCTTTGCCAACCGATGACGAAATTATTGTTAAGTGGCGCCAATGTTCGAAATTTGTGCACGTTCTTGGCTATCGCATAAGCAACATACGCCGCAACTCACCACACGCCGCTCTCCGCCCTCCACCCTCTGCTCAGTACTCAGCACTCAGCACTCGCCTAAGCGCCACTTCCACGGCCGCAAGTGACGCCAATTTGACTTACGTCGAAATTGCTGCAGCAATACGTACGCGTCGAGTAGATGTGCAGAAAGATGAA